>WAAG01026800.1:0-15949 GCA_013390105.1 Tichodroma muraria | reverse complement strand
TTGAGAAGCAGCATAGATACCTTGATGTTTTTAATGGAGTTAAGGCATTCAAAAAAGAAAATTAGGGTAGCGATTGTTCTAGAAATAAGAAAATGCAATTTTGAAGGAACAGTATCATTAAATGAATTATATGACTAGAAAGAAATAATATGAGTAAATAATAAATTAATTTTGAGATGCCTAACTGAAAATTCGGAAGAAGGAGGTGGTAGCAGAGCATGTGGATAATGACAGTAAAAGAACTTAGATACTGGTTACTAGTTTAGACAAGGAACAGGGAGAAATGGCAAATAAGCAGCATTTCTAAAGACTTTTAGTTTGGTAGGGGAGGAAGACTCCTCTCAAATCTTGAGAGAGACTCCAGCTGGAGAAATGTCCGTAGCAGTCAGTTCACTGAGAACATGGGCAATCACACTGCTGAAAAGCATTTCTCTTCTACTTTGCTGTGCTGTGCTGTAACTTAATTTGTTTCAGAGCAGCATTTCTTATTTCTGATACTCTAATGAGCGTTCTGCTTTGTGACTTCTTATCCTCTGTATTAAAATTTCTAAGTAGCTGATCAAAAAGAGATGAAGCTAATAATCTAATGAACTGATTGGTGTTGTAATTAATTGTGCTCATCTGATTAGTCAACAACCAAAGCTGATTTACCCTCCTTTCTTCTCAAGGCACTGCACTGATAATGGTTTTTCAAGACTGCAAAATAGATGCAGGAAGTCACTTGAAACACAGATGTGGCAGGGAGATTGCTTTGTAGGTTAAGGAAATCATCTTACTTGAGCAATCACGATCCTATTTGTTTATTCCTCCAGGTTGATAGGATTGCATATTGCTTGTGTTTTTTCTGGAACCCAATCTTTAGTCATAGGATTTTTAAAGTGGTAACTTTGCTAAATATACCTATTTACATTTTTTCTGGTCTTATTTTTGCAATTATCTTTTTCGCTGAATTCTAAAACCAAAGCAAGAAAGCAGTATAACTTTCCAATACTTCGATTTATAAGACCTGAGAAGAAGTGCATTACTGATAATGCTTTTAAATAAGGGCAGAGGCAAACACTGAGCTTAAGTGTCTACCAAAGTACATGAAAAGAATATGCAATATGTTGTAATACCTCATCCAAAACTTTTAGGTTTGGTTTAGTAACAACAGTGTCAACTTAAAAATCAGCGTATCCAATGGAAAAGTGAAAATCAGAGCATAAAAAGTAGAATCTTATGTCAAAATGGAATCTGAAATTCATTTCTAATGCCATATTTATTCTCATATTTATACAGTTGGACAGTCACATCTGAACCGTCTTCTAACCCAAGTAGAATACTTGTTTTAACAGAGTGAGAAACCAAAATGACAGTGTCATGGTATCCCATCCCAGGGTTTAAAGTAGTTTTTCCTCATACAGATGCTCTCTTAAGTTGCTATGTCTGAAATAAACTCTATTTATCTTTCCTTTTTTTTTTTTTTGTTTGTTTGTTTTTTTCATTTCAGCTTCCCATCCTTTCAAAGTGTCTGTTTTATTTGAAAATGTAAAATTACTGTGTTTATACCTGAATCACAGATTTATCTTCTTGCCTCATGTTTTAGAAGGAGTTTGACAGTTGTGGCACTTGGCTTTTTACTGCATGTGTTTGGTTGCTCTTAAATTGTGTATGTGTGGCCAGTGGGTCTATTTGGCATATGGACTGTTTTCCCTGTAACAGGCTATTCACTGGATATTTAAATGGGCTGTTTTTTCTGGGAAACTAACTGACTTCTTACTGTTCCATTTGTGTGTATGAGCCACAAAGGAGACCAAGACAGGGACCTACAATTTACCCATTAAAGCACTATTTTCTTTTATAACTGTCAGTTAAGAGGATTTATGGACAACAGGAGTCACTGGAATCCAAGACTCTCAAATGACTGAGAAAGTTTTAATGCAGATATTGGGCTTCAAATCACTTCCTTTTCTTGCGTTTGTGAGGTAGTGCCATGACATTCTTTGCACAAAGACTTCTGNACCGTTGTTTATGCTCTTGGGCCTGAAATTTTTATCGGTTTTCCTTGGTCCCAAGCTAGAAAAGGTTTTGTCTACCTACTCTGTGAAGAGAGCTTACTAGTACTTAATATGAGACCCAGAAACACACACTAAGACAGCACAGAATCTGAAAACTATAAAAGCTAAAACGTAAGGCATCGCTGAGTTCATCATTACTTGAGAGAGGGGAGAAAGGATGCACAAATTAGTCCTTTAGGATGACAAGATATTTAACGAGCTTTAAGAAACTATGACGCATATAACTATATGTTTTTCTACAAAAAAACTATAATTGTTTTTCATAGGTTTTGCTCTTATGTTTCAAGGGGCGTTTCTTCTGATTACAGAAATTATACTTGTGAAACTTTTTCATAAATTGTTGTTGTTGTTGTTGTTGTTTAGGAGTTCCATTAAATAAGCAAACTAGTCTGTTAGAAAAAGCATCATGCTTGTATTTTTAATTAACTGTTAATTTTATGTGGTGGTCTGGTCCTTTTCTATTGCTGTAGTCAAATATGTCTTCTGTAAGTAGAACATGCCCACTAGTACTAAGCAATTTCAGGTAAAACCTGGCAGCAGGTCAGGAATGTATTTTGGCCCTGTGTTGGATTCTGAAGTTGCACTTTTATCATGACCAACTCAGGTGTTGAAATATTTCTGAGTGTATAGAAAAGAGGTTTGTGTGTATTCCTGAAAGGCACAAGAGCTACACTGGGATTAAGTCAAGGGGAAAGACCTGTCAAAACTAATACTTCTTGTTTTCATCTGTTAGTACTAGTTGTTCTTAAGATAAAAAAAGAGGTCAAATAAATCAAAGGATGGCAATAAATTTCACACACTGTGAGAAGTTGGCTAAATTCCTTTTCCAAGTTTCAGATACAAATGAAAATCCTTTTCCCCAGTTTTCATGTATGTTACAATTTTGTCTGAAGGAGAGTGATTTTTCTTTACAGCTAAAAATTATATTAGAGAAATAACATTCAAACAATTTTATAAAGAGATCTCAGTAGTGTAAGGCATGTTGGTACACTCAGAATATTATTTTAGACACAGTAAATTACTGCCTTTTACAGATAGTATATTTCTTTGATGCTTACTCCAAAGTCTAAAGCATTTAGTCTGCTTTATTTCAATTGTTCTTAAGAATGCAGTTGTAATGCCAACTTTTTCCTGAGACTATAGCCTATAAAAAATAAAAGAGGGGGTTTTTTATTCTTGTGTAATTATTTTTGCTAGGGCAGCTCATGCAAATCAAAGACTTTCCCACAGACCTAAACAGGACAAATGGAGGCTTCATCTTTTAGTGGAGAAGAAAAGTAGACATAGTAATGATGTACAAATAATCTCAATTATAATACTTTAGAGATTACTTGAATGGTTAATGTAGAGAAAGACAATTAAGAACATCAAAACAGACCAATATATAAGCATTTGAAGAAAATAACCTGATAAACAATAGGTAGGATGAGGTTAATTGAAAAGCATTTAGGTCTGATGAGTTTTGTTCTGAATAAGATAACAAGCTGTACAGAAAAATGAAAATTAACTACTTTCCAATGCTGAAGCATCTGACACAGTAATTTTGTGTTTTCACAGTTACCAGAGTAGGTAGCCAGGAAAGAAATACGGAATGAGGCCAGTAATACTTCCTCAGGGCATGCTCCCGCTGGTCACATAGGAACACATAGGTGTTTCACTGAGTGCTGGTGGGGAGAGTGATACCTGCATTTGGCAGCCTCAGTGCCATCCTCCTCCACAAGTTTGTCATGTTACTATTTGGTCCATGCAAGCAGTAAGAGCTGCAGAGTCCTCTGGACAGGGGTTCTGGAGGACAGAAGTGCCTGAGCTAATGCTGGTACTTAATGCTGGATCATCAAAAGCCGATGCTGTTGTATTTACATTCTTGCCGTCTTTAACACAAACAACGTTACAATTGTAAATGGAGAAAAGTGTCTTGACATTGACATAGTTGAACTATTCCCATTATGACCTTCAGAGTCTCAACCACAGCAGGTCTTCCCAAGGGCAGTGAGTGACACAGTATTTCAGCTCTTACTAAATAAACAGGTATTGTATTAAAAGCTGTATAAACAGATGAGCATTAATGAGTTCAGTGATTTTTACGAAGCCAAATACTACATGCCAGAGAAATTAAATATCCGAGCAGAAATTTGATGCAGATAGGATTTTTTTATACCACAATTTAAAACATTCCCTCAATAGACTATGTTTAATTCTGTGTATTGTAGTTAAATAGAACTGCACATCAAATGAAAATACAGCAAAATAGGAGAGGGGTAGTTAGAAATATTTTTTTTTTCTTTCAGATGAGGCTATGGTTGATTATACCATGAACTCTTACCAAAATTGTTTATGCCAGAAAATTTGGGGTGATTTTGGGTTTGTTTTTATGGAGATGGTTTCTTTTAAGATGTTTATTGCCGTTCACATGCTTTCCCATCATGTATCTTTCAACTATCAAAGTAGCAAAAAATTATGTTAGGAGTCAACTGCTTCACAAATCACACAGAGCAGTCATTAAAAACAATGTATTTAGCCTTAGGATTGGACATGCAGAAGCACAGCAGTAAAAGGCACCTGTTGAGTGCTTGACTTGGTAGGCTAATTGCTCTGATGTTTTGAAAACAACAGGTACCACTGAATAATCAAAGCTAGATCACATTGTCATAGCATTTGATAGAAAGGTTAATTAATCAAGACTGTATCCACGTTAGACTGTCAGATGTTTGTCTAAATGCCAAGTATTCTTTTAAAGTGAAAGTGATATGTAAGAGAGAAAGATCTCTTTTAGGCCAGATTCCCTGTTGATATAGAATGGTCTTCTTTAACTACAGTTGACCTATTCTAATTAATACAAGGCAGTTTTCCCCAGAACTTATGTTATACTTAATCCACATGCAGGATTGCTAAATTCTGACAACTGGCTTACAGATAAAGAAGGCTGTAAGCGGTGCTAAAAATACTTAGCAAGAAGAAATCTTGCTGATTTTGGTGATACTGCACTGAAATGTCATTCAGATCAGGGAAAGTTAAAGCGAGATCTGTGGCAGTGACTGAAAAATCTATTTTAATTTATTTTTACTTCCAAACTTTAAGCTGATTTTATAGTCAGTGAAAACCTAACACTTAGAAATTCTTAATAATGATGAATCGTCTTGTGTTTTCTTAGGTTTTGTCTCACTGCCTTGTTTAAATTTCTATTTTGTCTGAGAAATAGCTAGTCTTATCAGCTAGTTTAGTTTTCAGCAGTAAGGGATGATTAAAAAAAGTCTTAGTGTACAAATAATGATAAAAAATCAGAATTTGTCTAAAAGCTACAGCAGTAACCAGAACTACTATGGCTAACCTATTTATTCCATGTCCAAAGGCTGCACCGAGTACTTACATATAAGCCAATGTGACTCGAGGTCTGCTCCGCTATAAAAAGCCCCTCAGATTGTGTGTATTGTATGGTTGCACAGGGTCTGCTGACAACACTGAGCACACTCGATGGATACGTGCACAGTGTTGATTGCTTCGTTTTGCCGCCTGTGTCACTGTATTAGACCCTTGCAGGAAAGAGCCCGAATGCTGACAGAAACAGCTGGGAGTGTACAGAAAAAGCAATGGCTCTTAGGGGATCATGTGTTACATTGCAGGCCAGCTCAGAGGATCATCACCACGGCACCCTCTGGTGGGGCTGGGGATGCCAGCTTGCCTTTGAGACGAGGCTCCGTCCCTGAAGGAGAAATGCTCAGTCAATCAGACAGAAACACAAACGGACAGCATATAAAAGACCACATCTAGAGGAGGCCAGTTTCAGGGTGGGGTTTTGTTTGTTTCTGTGTTTAATTTAAAGAAAAGTATTTAGTGTGCCAGTTGTAACTCAGTTACTCAGTATTCTGAGGGCTTTTCCCTTGCTAGGTATCCTCAGGCAAACATAATAACAGTAGCAATAACATTAATGGGGTTGGTGTAGTTCTTGATTTATGTAAACCTTTCCCCCTTGCTGTGAAAAATCTCTTTTTGGTGTCTATTATAACATGTAGAAAGATTAAAAAGATTGAGGTTTTTATGATTAGTCCCTCTTACACAAAACTTCTTGGAATAATTATATACTTGGAAGGCCTCTGAAGTTTCAGGCTGAAGATAACTTGTGCTTTCCACATAATTTAAGATATTATCCTTCCTGTGTCTGTCCTCTCTTATATTAGTCCATGGCAAAAATACTACATATACTAGGTGTTAAACATGCTTTCTCGTTTTATCATGGGGCTTTGAGGAATACCTGTCTCAATTTCACCTTTGCTAAATGGACATTATTTATTTTTAACCATTATCTTGCATGACTCAATGAGATCTGCAGTCTGCAGACTGGTAGCTGCTACAGGAAGGGTCCTACTACTTGGAGTGACCTGAGCATGCTTAGGGAGAGCAGGTGCAGATGCTTTAATTCTGCCTTTGAGATAGATAAAACTGCCACTGGAAGTAGTGTCAACAGCTTGATAAGTATTCCTATATCCAGAGGTCATGTCTCAGCATACTGGCTTGCTTTCTGGATGATCTTTCCGTGGAAATTAATGTCCCTCCTCTGTATAAGGCAGATGATTTTAGTTATCCTAGAATCATAAGGACATTGCTCTGAACCTCCCAATTTGTATGAGTGTATGGAAAATGACCCTGAAGCAGAAAGAAATTGCTTGGCACCACCCATCTTCCCCTACCTCAAAGCCTGACAATTGCATTGAATATCTAATGCAAGTGCCAGGATTGACAGGAGCCAGGAATGTGTTGCACAGTGCACTCCTTTATACCACACCCTTCATATCCCTAGAGCCTTGGATTGACATGCCCTAGGTATGGAGGATCACGCCTGCTGTTAGTTTTCAGGTGATGATACGATAGTTGGCACATTTTCCCATGAAACTGAAGCTAGGTTATTTTAGTACTCTTCCCATTCCTATGTAATTAGCAAAGTCAATCTGCCCTTTGTTCAGAAAAGCAGTTTGATGAACCATGGGTTCTGAGTCTGAGCTCTTGCTCTGACTATCTGCTCCTAGTGTTCCTCTCTTGAGAAAAAGATGTTTACATTAGCTGGGTTTTAGAGGTCTAACTGGGACCTTCTGACTAAACTGAGAGTTATTCTTCAGCCCTCTGTATTCTTGGTATTCCTGCATGACTGGATTCTCTTTGAAATTCATTTTACTGGTTTCTGGCAGGCTGAAGGGCTCCTTGCTCTGTTAGATTCAAAGTGACAGCCTATGGCTCACATATACCATGAGTAGAGTTTTCACAAAGGATCAAAGTATACAGAGTGATGAAGCTGGGCTGCGTTTAGAATGGAAAAGTGTTTTTTCCTTGAAAACTTGTGCATCATATCTCCACATCCTTTAAGACATCCAGAAAACATGTTTTCACCTGTCTGAAAAATCACACCGGAAGAATCTGCAGTGACTTAGTGGGACATCTTACCAACAGTAGATACTACTAATGTTCCAATTTAACATCTGGACAGTGACCTGTAAATTCACAAATGACAAATCATGTGACAAAGCTGTCACACTGACAGCTACAGCATGGCCAAGTTAACAATGAGAAATAAAATTAAGATGGCAGCATGTTTTCTTTGACAGCTCATGTAATCTGGAACTTGTTCCTCTTTTGCAGAACTGCATAGCCTGAACATGGTTATACTAGAGAACCTCTGTAAATGATCTCAGTTAACAGTGATTACTTCAATAGAGGTGACATGAGACTAGCTAGATATTGTAGCTATTTCTTTTGAAATAATCAACTGATTATTTCTGCTAAAATGCTGATGCAAGGTTTGGATTTGTCTTGGGTTTTAGCTATTTCCTATGTAAGTAAGTGCACCATATCTTGAGGAGGGCTGTAGTAGCTACGAGTCAGTGCAGAAAGTAAACAGCGACTTTTGTAAGAACAGGAAAAGGAAAGGCAGTCATGGAATTCAGAATACCCACTTCTTGATTACGGGAGCAACTGGAGCATAATGGGGAAGGATGATAAACAGAAGAACCCATCTTGACAGCTCCTCCATACAGAGCAAGGAAATGCATTGTCTGTGCAAGATGTGGCCCTGGTGTGTCTGTATTGGTTTGTGTAAAGGCCTCATATTCTTTGTTTGCTGGAAATGAATGAGGCAGATAGCTCACAGCCCAGGGACTATAAGGACTCTACATTGCCATCTTGGTGAGGAGGAGTTTCTGGTGAACTTGGAGAGGAACTGAGAGGCTGACAGTCTCTGGAGGCTCTGGACAGTCAAGGTGACATGCAATTGGCTGTGATAGAGAGAAGGAAAAATCACCTCAATGAGAAGATCAGGGAGACTATCTCTCTGTTTCTGGTATCTAAATCAGTCTGTTTTGGAAGCTTGCACTCAGTATATCTAAGTGCAGGAAATAAAGAAGCCTGGACACATTATTCTAGTACAGACTTGAAGATCTATCTCTGTTTCAAAGGCTTGAGGAATATTTCAGCTTTTTTTTTCATAGTGGTGCAAAGAAAGGTGCAAAACCATGATGAGACCTCTTCCTCAGCATCCTCCTATTATAATTTGTGTAGTTGCTCTTGTAGGGCTGGATACAACTTTCTTTCTTCATCAAGCAGTCATAGGATCATAAAACTCTTTGAGAAGGAAGGCATCTTAAAGAATATTGAATTTTAACACCCTACCATGGACAGCAACATCCTCCACTAGACCAGATTGCTCAAATGCTCTGGCCTTCAACACTAGCAGGGAATGGGACATCCACAACTTCTTTGAGTAACCTGCACCAGTGCCTCAATGCCCTCTCTTCATCTATATTTATCTGCCTGTCTTTATCTGCCTAGAGAGTAAGAGAATGAAATTTCAGATAGAAGTCAAATAATCCTCCTTGTCCTCACTATATACCCCACAATACGCTTTTCCAGTCCATGATTCTTCTTTTCCTACATGTTCTGCCCTTTTGGAATATCAGTGGAGCTCTTGCCTTTAAGAGGGGGTGGTCTACTCTACTTCAGGTGCAGTCTCCACCCCTGCAAGTGTAGGGCATGGGCTCTGTTTGGGGAAAACCATGCTCTAAATTTTTACCTCCTTATTTCTGCCACACAGAGGTAAGTCAGAAGCTTTCATCACTTCAGAGGGAGAGAGAGTTTTCCCAATTGATGTTGCCCAGACCCTACTTCCTAGATTACAGAAGGAAGTTTCCCCATGAACTGGAGGAAAACCCCTCACCTCATCTCATAGCAGCAGAGAGATAGAGGAAGAGGCATTGGAGTTCAGGGACCAGAGGAACCAGCGTACAACTTGCAAGCTGTTATGAAGGGCAGGCTCCTGATGTGTAATGTGGCAAAAAATGAGGGGTTTCAGGGAGAGTGAATTTGTTTGCTAGAGAGATACAAGAATTCATTCCAGTGCTCCAGGGCTATATGGTTTCTGTCAAGCTGTCTGCTGAGGTGAAGGGAACAGTATTGAATTAATTGGGCCAGTTTGTGTCTGGGAAAGCAGCACTAATTACGCCTGTGTGGGGATGCAAGTATAGATGGTAAATCATATATGTTTAGGGGGCAGAGTCAATTAGGAACCTGCATTGGAGGGACTGGCAGATTGTCCAGTTGTAAGACTCTTTGTTGCTTTGGGGGAATGGAAATGCTTTTTCTTTTTAGATAATAAGGAGACAGAACAGGATGAAGTCGATAGAGCAGAAAAAGAATTGAAAGGAAATCTAGTCCTAAGTCCTCTCATCTTCCTCCATCTGAAATTCTTTCCCCCTTCCCAAGATTCCTGTGCTTTTTTCACCTTTAATGCATAGGTCATTGAAAATGGCATTAAAAATAGAAAGTGCCTTGCCTTCTCCCCAAATTCAAGAGCCAATATCCTCCCTTCCATTTCCACACATTAGTGTTAAATACATAGGTTTGGTGTGTGTGCTTTTTATGTTCTTTCTTCGTATAAACTTTAGTAGTGGGGAGAGAAGAGCTACAGAAGAGCCACCTCAGCAAAGGGTTGTCTTCCCCTACTGAAGGGAGAATGAGAAAAGTTTCGTCCCATTCTTGAGATTGCTAATTCACCCATTTCCAAATCAAACCTGCTATGCAAATTTGCATGCGGTTTTTCTCTGGGAGACTTGATATTAGCAAATACGGATTCTGTTTGCATATGCTCATTCATACATATTTGTTTCTTTGTGTATCCATACTTTGAACTTTATGACACAATATGTTATGCAGTGAATTTTGTTTTAATTGGATTTGTATAAATGTGTTCAGAAGGCCCTCTGGCCCCATCTAAGGAACACAAGAATTACAATATTATTTTAATAATCCAAGGCCTGAAGTTTTGCAATGTAAAATAAACTATGTAAAGAGAAGATTGAGGCGTTAATGTTCTTTCGAAATGAAAGAGAAAAGGAAACACTCATGTAAAATGAGAAGCAAGCAACAGCAGGTGTTTTATATTATGCTCTGATAATATTTTTTTCTCTCAGGTTAAGAGCCCTGACTACTGGGCTCTTCAATTCCTAGGAGATGTATTTGGCAAAACCTCTAGAGTTTTTAAATCCTGATTTATATGTACATATGCACATTTAAAAAATGCTTTCAGGAAGGAAGGAAGGGAGAAAGGAAGGAAATTATCAGCCCTTCTCTAAATTTTAGTGGGCCATGAGTCTCCCCGTGCAGGTGGGCGCATGCTGCTTGGCCACTCAGCCCCATCCTGTGGAGGACCTGATGTCTTCCATTTGTTCCCTTCTGCGTTACATTTCCTGAGCTCATTCGCAGCTGTCTCCATTATTCACAGCTCTGAACTGATGAGAGGAAGAAAGAAAACGTGTGTTTTATCTGTATGTGAACTGTGAGAAGGTTTCAGGCGGGGCGGTGGGCAGGGCGCCGTGGAGATAGTGACCCTTGCTGTTGCCTTGCAGGAATGTCAGCTCTGCTGGAGAGGAGGCCCGCAGAAGAATGAGAGAGTGTGATGGCCTGACAGATGCATTGCTGTACGTGATCCAGTCTGCTCTGGGGAGCAGTGAAATTGATAGTAAGGTTTGTCATCTTTGTCTTTTCAGCAGCAAATCCAGGTATTCAGGGTACGTGGGGACTAAAAAGAAACAATTTTTTCATTATATTATTTTTTAATGCATTGTGAGGAATGTCTCAGCAAAGCATAATTTAGCCCATCCTTTTTTTTCTGCTGAGCTATTTTAGTGTGCTAAGCATTGTATTTGTACCTGTGTAGTGTGCACAGGTAAGCATGTCATCCTCTCAATTGAATTATTGAAGTAGAAAATATGATACTAGTTTAAGAAGAGCAAATATATTTAATGTAAAGTTCCTTACATTGCTCTGCCAGTTTTACCTTAAAATTGATTTTCAGTACCCAGTATGAGAGCTAATGAGGGTGAGGTAGGCTTAGAAGGCAAACAAGCAAAAAAAAATTGGGCGATTAATAGGCAGTTTTGCAGTAAAACCAACATTATTTCTTCTTTGAAGAGGATCAATGAATGCTTTCAATAACAACTGTGTTAAGATGCCTCATTATGTCAACTTTACTTCTCTTAAAATGCTAGGATATGAACAAGCTCCTCTAGAGGTGAAAGGCACTCCCTAATTAAAAAGACTCCAAGCATTTACAGATTGAAGATTTGTAATGCATTAAAGTATTCCAGAGAAGAAGAAAAAGGCCAGTTTATTTTGCTTTCAGTATACAGTGCTAAATTAATTACAGTTGCTGCTCTAGGGCAACCTTGGTCCATTTGCAAAACCTTAGGAATTGCAGGAGAGCAGCCTTTAATGCAGCAAGGTTTTAAAGCCCACTGGATTTGTATTTCCAAATAATACTTCACAGAATTGTCTGTGGACCCCCATGGGTTTATAGATTTGAGAGGAGTCTCTGGTCACTACCTGAATCAAATAGGTGAAATTTGCCTGTGAATTCAGGGAATGGAGACGAATTAAGAGAGGTCCATAGCATGAGATATGAGATGCTGGGCTAGCAGCATTGCTGCTTTTTTTTTTTTTTTTTTTTTAAGAAAAATAAATCAAAACACCCCAAAATTCCCACAACCCATTAGCCTGTAATCAATTTTCCATTAAAAGACGTTTATAGAGGGGTGCTCAGAGGACAGTCACCCAGAAGGCAGCCACAACAACTGGCAGCATGGTTTGGGGCAAACTTAGCTGTCACCAGCCCCCACTACCCCACCCAGACACTTCCTGCAGAGCAGCCCCCAAACACAGGGGAGTCTTTAACTTCATTAGCTTCAGAGTAGCTTAAAAGTAGCTAGAGTAGAAAAACTAGTGAACTTGTACTTAGCCCGCTTATGATGAAATTGAAAACAGAATAAGGAATAAATACATGGATCCTTGAAAGTCATGGAGAAGTGGTCTGTCCAGCTGTGTGGTTAGAACCAGCTTTCTTGGCTTGTAGGAGTTCAGCTTAATAGAAAACGTGTTGGTTTCATTTGAGCCTTGGAAGTTTGCTTTTCAGGTTTTAGTTTAAATTAATGTTGTCATCGTGATGGACTCAGCTTACATTTTCCACAAAATGAGAATTTAAATGAAAAATCTATGACTTGTGAAAAGGAAAACTAAAGTTTAGTATTCTAAATGCAAAGCTTCAACTTCAGCATAGTATACCAAAAGTGAATAAAATTCATGTTAAAAAAAATCAAAGAGGCAGCAAACTTTAAAAAATAATCATGGTCATTGTGATGTTTGCAGAGCTTTCAGCTATGAAAGATGTACTAAGAACATTTTCTAGGCACAGACACACGCGTACATATTTCAACATGTGTTCCTATATTTGGCAGAAATTTCAAATTAGTTCAAGTGTATTTCAAGATTGTGGTATTTCATCTATGTTAAAAAACAGATATATAAATATTCCTGTGTAGATGAATCTGAATTCAATATCGCCCCTGGAACTTCATGTCATCACAAAAAACATTTGCTGAATGCATACCTGGCAGGAGCTCATGCTGTACATGAAAGTAAACGAAGCCCCATCTGTTTGCCTCACTGGTGAATATGGCAGAATACCATAGAGCTGAAAGCCTCACAGTCATTCCATTCTGGGTTAATGGAGCAAAAGAGCTGGGATGTAGTGGCTATTGCTTTTTATCTCCATGGAGCATTAGGAACAGTTGAAATAAATATAAATAGATAGAGAATGTCTTTTTTTAACCATGCTTTCCTTGTGTTCACAAAATTAAGCTCATATCCTTCTTATTAGGGATAATCAAACCAAATTGAACCAACTAAATGAGTAGGTTTCACATCTAAACTGAACTTTTAGACTTGGAGAAATTAGGTTGAATTACAAGTGAATTTTTCTCCACTGGAAAATCCTCATCCATTAATGGATTCCTGCTTGCATCTTCTACAGAAGGCACAACCTATTAGGGGGATAAATGGATGAAAGGGAAAGGCTGCACACAAGGTATCTGTCTGCAGCCTGGCTGGAAGCAGTAAAAGCAGCAAGAAAGATTTCCAGTCCTACTTCTGGGACTAGAGAAACATCATCTGTTCATGCTACAAGTACTTGTGAAATGGAACTCAGATCCCAATTTTATGGCAATTCACATAGAATTTTCTCCAGAAAAAAAGGTTATTTCTGGTTTTAAAAGGACAAAACCCAGAATCTATTGCCATTTTCTGTTTGTAGCATTTTCTATTCACTGAGGTGGGATTTTTCTGACATTCAGGTTATCTTGATCACTTTTTACCTCAACATCTGTTTCACGTGGGGCTCAAGTGTGAAATTCAGAACAGCAATAAAAAAACTCCCAGAAAAGTATTGTCCAGACTACTGATTTGTTACCATAACAATTTCTGAATCTCTTAACCTGTGATTACCTGGGGAGCACTCAGAAATGTGCACGTAAGAATTGTGCTGGGAAAATACACGTGCAAAGATAGATGAAATTCCTTCTGCTTCATATTCAGAGTGAGAGAGAGGAGGATTTTGATATTTTTCTGGTTTTGTTTTCTGTATTTTTCTTCCTGTCATACTTTTCAGACCGTTGAAAACTGTGTGTGCATTTTGAGGAACCTCTCATACAGGCTAGCTGCAGAAACATCTCAGGGACAGCAGATGGGAACAGATGAACTTGATGGATTACTCTGTGGTGATGCCAATGGAAAAGATGCAGAGAGTTCAGGGTGCTGGGGGAAGAAGAAGAAGAAAAAGAAATCACAAGATCAGGTAATGAAAGTTATTTGCAGCTGTGTTGCGAGTAGTTGAAGTGCCCATCATTTAAAATATAAATAATTAATGTACTGTATTAGAAATTAAATGCATGACGCATAATAAACAAAACTGATGCCCCTGTTAATTAGCTGAGAGCTTAAAGCAGAATATGGCTCCGGAGAAATGAAATAAGTTTGCTTGAGAAATTGTACATTATGTGGTGCGCCTGGAAACTGTAGTCATGGGCACACTGTAAATGCCATAAATACCGTAAAATGCTCTTTGAAAGGAAGCCATTTCTCATGAAAAGTGTAATCTGCATATACTTTACACTGTACTTCCACAGAGGCACACGTGTGTAGAAAGGCTTTGATGCAAACAAACATCAGGCTTGTATATATACATTCACTTGCATCAGAGTTAGTCTTGTACCATGTCTCTACATGTTGAGAGAAAACTGTACAGGTTCTGTACTGAATCAAGTAATACAAGTGAATGTTAAAAAAGCATTCGTATTTTGATGTATTTAATGTTGTTACCAAAGAAAAATCGAAAAGAAAAGCCTTGATTTCTTCCTCAAGTTGACAGGTTATAATTTTGGGTGGGTTGATTTTTAAGGCATATTTATCTCCGTTTTTAGCCCATTAAGAACTTATTATTTGGGGAGTACTGACAATTATATTGCAGAGGAAGATGCTGTTGTATTAGTACACACAGCAAGTGGCAGTAAGAATGACTACTGATTTATGGATTTTTCAGGCAGCCTGTGCTGGCAGCAGTAAGTTTTTCACCTCTTCCTACACTTACTTTATCGCATTGTAGTTTATTTCTGTTTCAGATTGCTCAAAGAAAATATTTATTTGTGTAAGCAATTAAGTGCACAGGGTATTTGAATAAATTATGTAAACCAGTACTGAAAATATTCCTGAGTTCCTAAAGCCAAATTGTGTTAATGTGGAAAAGTTATAGCACCATTACTAAGCTACAACTTGGATACTGAAAAATGCAGCACTCGTGACTGGTAAGACTTCAATTTCACCTACTCTTGTGGTTAAACACCCCATCATCAGATAACTTGAGCTTATTACGGCCTTTCGTTGGGATTCCTGTAATAGGCTACAGTGAGATTGAAAGGTGTCAAAGCAAACTAATTTTACCCCATAAAGTATTCATCATCCCTGTTAGTGAATTAACAGTTCTCACACACTGTGCTTGCAGTTATTCAAAGTGCAGGAGCAAAAAATAGCGTGTCTGGATGTGAATGCGTCACACCTCAACTTGGCTTGCTCTTCGATGCTCTGTTTACTAACACATGCACACACACTCACTGTCTAATGGCTTTTTTAAGTCTTCCTCTCCTATTTCCTCCGTGACTTCTGGATCTCAGATGCATGCTTTTAACTCTGTACTGTTGACTCTTTCAGTATTCCCATAGGGCCTCTCTGTACTGTAATGGTTCCCTTAAAAACATTTTTTTGCTCTTCCAGGCCGAAGAACTGAGGTCTTTTGGCCGATTACCTTTACAATGTGCATGCTTTTGCCTGCTCTTAGATTTTTTTTTGTCTGTTTCTATGAGTGCTCGTTATCAGCATGTTGCATGGTAAAGGTCTCCTCAGAGCTGTTAATGTTGGCCTCATGGAAGAGTTTTATATAATTTTCAAAATCCAAAGAATAATAAAACTACACACATATTTTCAGGTTTATGATCAGCAGGCTTTTCTGTGGCCAGGACATAAATTTACTC
>WAAG01026797.1:0-13847 GCA_013390105.1 Tichodroma muraria | reverse complement strand
GGACTGTATGTACATAAACACAACCCACTAAAGGCAAATTAGGTTCCTGGCCTCTGGCACATTTTCTCCCTCCATAAAGAGCTCAATTTTACAGCTAAGCAATGCCGACTTTTCAGAGAAAATAAAGAGATTGTTAATATTGCTGAAGATACAGTGCTCATTTCCTATTTTTACATCATGTAAAACTCTCCTTGTTCTGGAGTGCATCAGATACTACAGGTCCCCCACATTGTTTAGCAGCACCCAACAGCTTACAGGATCAAGGTCTTAAAAAGAAACTATGAAGCCACACATCTCTGGGAAGTGCCTTATTTCCTCTGCTTGTGCTGCCGTTGCCTTTTTTCAAAAAGCATCTTCACCCTCTGCAATGTCAACGATTGCATGAAGCAACTCTTCAAAAGTTGGGCGCTCCTCTGGTTTCTGAAAATAAAAAGCACGCACAGCTGTGATCAGAAATCAATAAAGTTGTGTTGATTTTGATAAATTACTGGTCATATCATCATTCTTTGTCAAGGAATTTAGCATTTCATTAGGTATGAAATGTAAAAATATTTCCTTCTCTGGATTTTGTGATGTGTCAGTAAGCAACACCTTTTCTTTATGCTTTGAAAGAGGCATAAACAAGTGTTGCTGGACTACACTCTTCATATAATTCATTATTTTGCATAGTTTTACACTTTTTTTTCTTTTTTTTAACCATTTCCACCCTTCCCCAATGAATTGCCCCAATCCTTCTTTATGCAAGTTGTTCATGCTGCTAAGAATTTTGGGTGTCATTCTCTGATGCCTCTTTTATACCAACTTTCTTTTCTGACCTCTGAAATGAGAAACTATGTAATTTTGTTACTAAATGCTTTCACGTACTTAATCTGACAGTTCATTTATTTCATAGAAATTTCTGCAATGTTTTATCTTATCAGAGCTCTAGTTCAGCTGCAAACCAGGAGGAGATCTCTGTCTTAACAATAAGCACATGAATAGCTGAGACACCTGGATGCACTCAGAATGCTGCTCTAGAGAAGATGACTGCTGTTTCTAGATCAACCTTTATTTCAATTCAAAGACTAAAAAAATTTAAAAATATATGTGAATATATACCTCCTGCCAGCACATCATCATCATTTCATACATCTGCTTAGAGGCCAGTTTGGGCCGATACAAGCGATGTCCTTGGCTAACCATTGTTACCACTTCATAGTTGGAGCTTTTTTCAAAGGGCATTTTTCCTTCTGTATATACTTCCCACATTAAAACACCTGGGGGGGGGAAAAAAAAAAAGAAAATAACTAACTTCTTAAATGTATATGTTTATTTTGAGCCCTGGACTCAGGCTTTCTGACAGATAAAGAGTTTGAGATCCATATTCTAGACACTTTTCACATGCGTCATCACTGAAAACATCTTATTCTAGTAGCATGGGTTTTCGTGAATAACAGAACCAAATGTGTCCGTGGAACTTTATCACTAATAAAACCATGGCAGACGGTTTCTCTGAGCTTGATCTCAGATGTCTGAATCCTTCCCAACAACTGGAGTTTAACTGTTACTGATAAAATATAAAAAATGCACTTTCTTTCCATGATGAATATCTTACCGAACGACCAGACATCTGACTTGCTGCTGAATCGGCTGTAATTAAAGACCTCTGGGGGGCACCATTTCACAGGAAATTTAGCCCCTGAAGAACTTGTGTATTGGTCGTCAAGGACATACCTGAAGAAAAAAAACCAAAAATGCAACAAAACGCAAAAAAGACAGGCATTATATCCTCCTGTCAGAGGACATAACTTGCAAATTTTAATTTAGATTTGGATTGGAATGTTAGAAGCTCATATTGCCACCTAATGGCCATGGGCATTAGCATCACACAATAAAAATAGCTTCCCTGAGGCAGTACTACTGCTTCAGCTCTGACTCTGTTGATTTTTTCCTATTACCCCAGAGTCCTTTCTTGTGATTTATTAGCTATACAACACAGATCTAGGCCACCTGCAAGTCAAACGCCTCTATTATGAGAGAGAATGAAGGAAAAGCAGAAATTTCGTGTTCTGTTTTTCACCAGCCAGTCTGAGTTCCATTGTCAGGGGACACAGAAGCTTAGCAACACAGAGATGTGGCAAAAGTCAAACCACAGTGCTTTAACACCTTTCTGGAAGAGCTGCTCCCACCACTGCTTCACCAACACATCACCCACGCAGGTGCTAACAAGGGCAGGAAATTAAACTCCCTCCAGATCTCAGCATCTCCCAGCCCTTCAGATAGCACAACTCTGAGCCATCTATCCCAAGAGAATCCCAAACTCACTGAGCAGCCTCTTTCTAACATCTATTTACTGGAAAACAGATTAACTACTATCTCTGCAGCAGCTCTGCTCTCTGAAACACAGCTGTCTTTTTTAAAATGAGTAAGGAAATCAACACAGAACAAGCAAGCATTAAAGGCACTAGAAAGGAAAATGCAAAACAAGCCCCATCAAAGGCTGTTCTGTAGAGAGGTAAAAAAAGATCATTTTTGTGAGCAATTTTGCTTGGTCTGTGTTGCCTTTGGGCTAAGTACAATGGTTAGGTGAATTTTTCCAAATCTACATAAATACCTTTGCACATTGACACATACCTTGTCATTCCAAAATCCGAGACTTTGACCACTCCTGAGTCACTCACCAAGCAGTTCCTGGCAGCCTGCAAGGGGAATGGTTAGAGCTGGATGAAAAACTTGGAGTCTCTTGCAGACAAATCACAGCAATCCAATCAGGTCTTTGTATTCATTGTCTAGTAAGTTAGCCCAATTACCAAGTTCAGTGGTTTATTCTCACTATGAAAAATACATGTGCATCTCCTCTTGGTAGCAACAATTTCACAACTATACTATTTTGTAAAAGATCACCAGAAAAAACATTATCATCTCAAGGGATTAATGTGTGGTGAAAATGGCACCAATGTGTGGTGAAAACGGCACCATTCTCACAGAAAGGAGATAGGTTACTATATCAGCACAAATTGCTACTATTTATAAAAATTTCAGAGAGACTTTTATTCCATTTTCTTGGGAGAGAAAAATCTCTTATGGTTTTCTGGACAAAGCAGTTTTAGAGACTAGACCGTAAAGAGCCAACTTCATCCACTCAATTTTCTGCAGGAACAGAAGCAGTTGTGAACAAACAGGTTGTTTCAAAAATGAATAGGTACGTTCAAAACTAAAAATTTCAAAGAGGAGTGTATTGCCTAATGGGATGTTACCAGGTCTCTGTGGATAAAGCTGTTTCTCTCCAGGTACTCCATTCCCTCACATACATCTTGGCACATAGTAAGCAGAGTGTCTTTACTCAAAACTCCCCGTTTTTGTCTCAGGTAATTGAGAAGGCAGCCATGCTCCATGAACTCTGTCACAATGTAAATGGGCCTCTGTTGTGTGCATACACCATACAGCTGAACTAGTTTAGGATGTGTTAGCTTCCTGAAAAGATTGAGATCATATTGTTATTACTTCCTCCACCCAGTGCTAGTTCTCCAACACAAAAAACTGCAGAAATACCACCTCCCCCAGCATTTATTTATAATCAGTGTACAGCATCAGAGGCCTAGGACTGGAAATGAAAGCGCCAAGCACCCAACTCACATCATCACTTTAGCTTCTTCAATGAAGTCCTCTTCATACATGGCACCTTCCCGAATTGCCTTGATGGCCACTTTGTACTGTGCCCTCCACTTCCCAAGGCGCACCACACCGAACAGACCGCTCCCCAGCTCTCTCATGAATGTCAGTTCTGAGGGATTAATCTCCCATTTCTCTGTAGAACAAAACAAATTAATGAACAGTCAAGGAACCTACTGAGCTGGTAGAGGAGAAGGAGGAGGAAAGGGAAATGGACTAGTAGCAAATTAAGGAATTTAGGTAGAAAATGTCTGAGAATTAACTTGAAAACTGAATACTTCTATATATCACAGAACAAAGTTAGGTAGATGTGACCTCTAAGCAACTCCTGACTAATACAGAACTCAAAACTCAAACTTTCCTCAGGCCAGTAATTACAAACTGATCTTACCAGATTTGATTTCATCAAAACGCCACCACAGAAAGTTGTACCAATGCATAGCAGTTGCTCACATCACCATGCTTGAAAAATGGCTATTCCAAATTTATATTTATAAAAGTAACCCATCAACAAAGATCAAAGGGTCAAGTCTGAGTCAGAAATCTGGAGACCAATGAAGGAACCAAAGGCACAGCTCTCTAATAAGGCAGAGCTCAAGATATCCATGGCAGAAGGCATGGAAGAAAATACCGAGTTCCCCTGGAGCACCAGTGGCACATTCTGCCTCTCCTCACTACTGTCGCTGGCACCACACCCCACACCCTGGCACACCACCAGCCGTGGTGCCTCTGCATGCTGCTACTCTGTGCAAGGGTCTTGAAAATACAGCTTGGACCAGTGTAAGTTCATACAGACAATCACAACACAGAATCAGATCTTTTCAAAACTGTTAGGAAGTATTGTATTTGGAAGCATCTTAGGATATATAAAATCATTAGAAAATACATGTGTGGATGAACATAACAGGCAATCACCATAGCTGAATCCTGCCGTTGTCGGTGCTGTCGTCTTCTTTGGGGTCACTGGGTAACGCAGCCTGGTAACGAGACCTGAGGTTCAATGATAATTCAAGAGACACAGTTTACCTCTGAAACAGCACCAGGCAGAAACTCAGCCTCTTGTTCACTGCAGACTCCAATTAAGAATATGTAGAAAAATCAGTTATAATAAATGAAAAGTGGGAGTATGCTTTAGGGGTGTATTTTCCAGAATGTCATCAGGAAATGCTGGGCCGCCTGAGTTTGATGTAAAGATCTGGAAACTGTAGCTCACGAGCGAGATTTATGCACAGACCAGACTTGGAAAAAAGAAGTACTGTGCCTTGAAGCCAATTCCTATACTCTCCCCATTCCACCATACAGTGGGCAGAGACCAGCATCAGCCATCAGCTATGGATCTGAAGTGGAGTAGGGATTTTCTAAACAACACATTACTGTTCCCCTCAACTATTTGCTGTATGGGAAGGTTAGATTATTTCAAGTGGCAGTGACCAGCAGGTAAAAAGCTAGGACCTGGAGAATGTTCTGGGGAAGTACCATCCCTATCCATCTACAGGCAGCTGATAGAAGCACTACATGGAGCTAAGGGATCAATTTTTCCTGACTTGATACAACTATTCTTCTGTTACTCTGGGGCAGTAACATTTTATACATCATATACATATATATATATATATGTATATATATATGTATACACACAAAACCTTTCAAATTACTGTCTGTATTGAAATAATATGAAACTGCAGTGCTTCATGGCTTCCCCGAAAAGGAAGGATCCACAAAACCCCACAAAATTTCATTAAAACAATAAAATATCTCAAACTCTTTTAAAATCAACCTTAAGTGACAGAAAGAATCCAATCCATCTACCTGCTGCATTATGGCTGTGATATTCAATTATTTCTGGAATGGAGTTAAAGAGATGTTTTTCTGCGAGGTAGTATTGTTTTGGTGATGTCACTGTTTCTTTTATATGATAGTGCCTTATTCCTGATGAACCTTCCCTGGAAAAATAATAACAACAATAACAATTAGAAATAATATCATGTAATTTGTTGTGAATTTCTTAAGAGGAACACACTGACAAGGAAAAGTAAACTGAAAGGGCCAGCACAAGTGTCCAGTACCACACACTTTGGGAACATCTTGAATATCAAATATCCTAAGCACTGGTGACACACCTTCATCTCACTGCCCAAACCAAGTTGAAGATTAACCCAGAAAAGGTTAATTTTCAGCCCAGTGAGTTCCCCAGTTCAGTTCACACATGCAGACACAAATGCAGGCTGGCAGGAGAGAAGAGACCAAATGGGGTAGAAGAGTAAAACCTCTTCTTTCGGGTGGGAGTTAAGGTACACTGGATTAAACCAAATGGGACCTAGCCATGGAGTTGAGAAGCTCATTTTGATCACTCATCTCTTCTATCACAGCAGCTCTTGTTTCTTTATTGAGCCTTCTCCTGGCTTTTCCCCAGCCAATGAATTTGGATACAGACACAAATGGATTCAAACAAGACAAGGTGTGCAGAGAAGCCATAGAAACTCACCCTCCAAATTTTGTATAAAGGGAAACGGTATACAGGCCAGGCTGACTGGAGTCTCTCACCACAAAACCACCTTCTTTATCCTAAAACACAAGCACATTGACAGTTTTGTGCAACTGGTTTTAAGCTACATGATTCTTTCACTTGGTTCCAGGATACGCACTTGCCAAAAGAAGCCTTTGCTTTTAACTAAAGCAGCTCTTTAAAGTGAATTTCACAGTTGATACAGCAAGGCTGGTGTGCTCACCTCATTTCTGAGGAGCTGCTCTGCCTTGCTTCTATTCAAGTTTCGGCTGTACCACCTGAAACACAACATCAGTAAATAAAACTTCCCCAAGGTGCATGATTTACCTAAAATGTTGTAAGCAAAATATTATGAAGCTAGAGATGAAATAATTTTATGATAAATGAAGATCAAGAATTGAACCTTTGATAACGTTCAGAAGTCTCTACCACACTGTACAGTTATCCCATAAAAAAGCCCTGAAACAAATCCATAGAGATCCCACAGAAGACCATAAAACTCAGGGAACTGATGTAAGTTTTTGGAAAAACCACTTGTCAAACACGTCCAGGCTGATGGCAGTAGTTGCTGCGTGAAGAGCAGCCCAAGGGGAAGGCTGGCAGCCCTGGGGAAGCAGCTGCCTGCACACCGGTCACACCACCCGTGGAGCTGGCTGTCAGACTGCTCTGTCATTCACTATCTCCGTATTTCCGGGCTCCCAGGGAGGACCCACCTAGCAAAGGGGAGGCTGAAACTGTGAATTGAGTGTCATGGCTGCACATCTCTGAGCTCTGTGCTGCATGTGCAGGTTAAAGCAGCTACAGAAGCACCGGCATGTCAGCGGGTCACAGAGAATAATAAAAAAAGAAAACCAGGCAGTTTGCAAATGGTGCAGTTGTTTTGAGCTATGCTGTTATTTCAGTAGCCAAGCAGGGAAGTGGCACAGCAGCCTTTAATCAGATTCTGCCTGTTCTGGAGATAGTGGTTTCTTGCAGTTTGTACATGACCTGGAGTAATGCTCCCTGGACTGCACAGAGAGTCAGAATTTCAGCCCCAAGGTGGTAAAAGCACCAAGTGGCTGGACCAGATAAGGCAGTACAGTTCCTCTCTTCCCCTTCTGCCAGCCCTGCAGCTCAGCCCAGAGCTGAGCTGAGCTCTTAGCAAGAGTTTGTATGATGAAAAAGCAACAAAGAATTCCCTCTAGTCAAGCTAAGGGCAAAATCCCAGATGAAATTCTGCCTTCTGTCACAACATGGCAAGCAGGAGCCATATGTAGCTGAGAGTAAAGTTTTAGAGCTACTATGTAGCTTTGAAAATTGGCTTCATTTATTATTTTCTTACATCTCCATTTTATCTAAAAGTCATGAAGTATGTCCTAAATTCTCAGGCACAACAGTTTATCCTATAGAGATGTTTGAGTATCAAGAACAGTATCAAACCTGTTGAAGTATCAACAGGTTTGGAGACTATCATGTTAAAGTTTAACTAGATGTTCTTAAATATGTACTCCCTAATCAAACATCAACTGGAAAAAACATTAAAAGGAAAAAAAGCTAGACATAGCTGTTAAGTTACATGCATACACTGAAATCTGAAATACATTGAATTCCATATTTTCTTGAAAATCAGAGCTTCCAAAACATCCAATCTTTTATGTTTATTTGGAGTTCCCTTTGTCCATCACAGAATTAAGAGGGTTTTATTTTTTGCTTTAACCATGATAGCCTAAATACTACATGCCTGATGGCTGTCTCACTGACTTGGCCCTACGTTATAAATCCTGACATAATCAATGAGGAGAATCTGAAAAAAATATGCCTATTTCAGTTTAAGTTTCTGTTTTAAGTTTAACCTCTAGGTGCTACCATATGTGAACAGCTGCTTTCAAAATGCTAAAAATACATTGTCATTCTTGAAGCATAGGTTTCATTTTATGATATTCCAAATTTTAATTCAAGCATTTACTTACTCATATTGATCAAGGTTGTTGGACTTCTTTCCTGTTACATAGTTGCTTGGAATATATCCTTGTTTTCTAAAAAAAATATAGAATATATCATCTGAGTGAAAACATGTAAAATCGCATGCCTGGAAGACAGTTGTTTCATTCTGTTAATTACTTGAGGTATCTCAAGGTAATTTATTAATTACTGATCCACCCACTCCACTACTGATTATTCAGAAACTGATTTTCCACATCAGCCTTTCCACATTAACTCTCAGCGCCCCTAGAAAAGTGTCACGGGCAGCAGAAGTGTCCAAGAAAACCAGCAGAAGGGGTGAAGGAGAGTGAGTAACCCTCTGCTGCTCTATTCCCTCTTCTGCACTCAGAAGTTCCAGTCACTCACGGGAAATACGTTTAGAGCCTGACACAACCTGATAACTCACAATTAACCATAACATACGGCAACAGGAACCTGATAAATATTGAAATATGTAAACTTTCATCTTTGAAACCGCAGGGAAAATTCTAATACAGGGAATGTGAAGTTGTAGCCATTACAGCATCTCACTGCAATCTTCTCTCAGCTTATTCAAAGATCATCCCTAATGATCCAGCTATTAAATAAAATGAGGATTATTCAAGTCTGGAAGTCCGAGCCTGCTGAGCTAAATGTTAACCATATTGCTCCCTAATGAGATGTTCCCCAGGGAAGCGGGAATACCTTACCAGTCCAGCGAGGTTTTAAAGGATGGCTGGTGCTTTAATTGGGGAACTATAAAATTGGAAAGTAAACATAATTGGAAAGGCTTCCAGTTCTCCAACCATGTTTGTACTTGAGTCCCACAATCTATCAAGTACTGCACTTTGAAAAATTGGTTTCTGCATGAGAACTGGTTTCTGGATGAGATTTCAGAGCCTGGGCCTAATGCCGGGTCTAATGCAGTTATTTGTTGACACATAGTCAATATAAACTTCTACAATATGAAAATAGAATTATGAACTTCCTAACAAAAGTGAGGAACTCATTTTTACCCGTATTTGTCTCTTGCCTTCCACCAATGAATGTCGTTCTTCTCAATCACTGTATATTCTTCACCTTTCTCTAATCTTAAATCATGGTGTTCTGTAGGTTCAAAGTCATACATTGCTACCACTATCTCCTCCTCTTCATTCCCATTTTCTTCAACTGGAGGAACAGGTGGTGGAGGCCTTCGCTGAAAACAACACAACATTATTAAATTATCATCCCACGCTGCTCCATCTCTCCACCCCATTCACCCTTACCATCACACCAGTGCATGCTGGAGGCAAAAGCTGGGCTAGTCCTGTGGTGGCCTGGGGGCCAGCTGAGGTCTGTGGCAGCAAACCACACAGGTGCCATCCATAGGGCTGGTTTGTGCTGCAGCCCTGCAGCTGCCAGTAAAGACCAAAGCTGGCTGGCATTTGCTTTTCGCCCTCATCTTCCACCAGCAGTACAGATAAAACTAATAGATGCAGCTAAATTTCAGTGGGATTTTTTTCACCCTGAGACAGAGCATGATGCCCATTGATGCATACAGAAATAGAGCATGGCTCCAGGATACAGCAAGGATTTTGAGAAATGTAAGCAATATTTCAAAAAGCAGTAATTATCTATTCAATATTTTAAAGATTCTACCTACCGCACTTTTTTCTGGCATTGAAGAGGACAACCTCATTACATCTAGAAACAAAGCACAGGAGAGGATTTATGCCTATTCATTTAGCTGTAAAATTTTAAACTATATAAAATGTTTAAATTTCAGATAAGGCTTGAATATCTTAACAAGCCTTCAGTATGGCTTAGAAATTCAGAAAGCAAAGACAACTCCGATTCAGCTATAGGAAGAAATATTAAGTACTCTTGTAAAAACATCCTAAATCAGCCAGCAGGTTACATTGACCACAGATTTGGCAACATCTATGCTACACTAGAGCATGCCACAGAGAGCTCTGAACCAGCCCTCAGATGCAGAAATTTATGAGAAATAAAAAAGGATAGAGAGAAAAAAGGCATAAGAAAATGAAGCAGTGCTCTTGTCACCATGACAATCTAAAAGTCTGTTAGTATTAACATCTGCCCTTTAAAAAAACATAAGCCCCTGACCCTTGCTTTGCTAAATAATGCATAACAGTTGTACATATTTTCTTATTACATCTCTCAGATTCAAAATTCTTTTTCTCCTGCACTGCTTTTTTATACGCATTTAAAAGGTTGAGCTACAGGTCATGCTTTTCGTTTTGCTGAATCAGGTCAGCCATGGAGCCATGGGCCACTGTTTATTCTGCAAGTTTTTTAATGCAACTAAATCCCCAGGTCCCCCTGACTGCCTGTGCAGACCTAAGAAATCATTGGGTGCCATAGGGTTAACTGGGAGATAAGCAATGGCTCAATTTCTTTCCCTACCATGGAATTTTCCTTAAATTGAGGACTGAGTAATTACTAGACCCTTTGTTGGACAATACTGCAGTGCCACAGCAGCACACGCTGCAGCATCCACTGCTGGATCAGCAGAACCTGAAATCTGGATGCTGGAAGATGAGGTGCCTACAGAAGTCACAGCTCATCCAGGTTCAGCACACGGACGTTTACAAACCTCTGAGGAAATTCAGTCCAGTGTCTGTAAATACATCAAACCTCCTTGTATAATTTTTAGCTTGGTACAGTAACACAGAATGCAATGCAATTATTATTCTTTGGATATGCACAGGTTTCAGTAAATAACTGAAGAGCTGGCTAGATCTGTAGCTGAATCTTTTTCACCCTGAGGTTTTATCCTCAGTCTAAGGTAAATACTTGGTCAAATAAGTTTCAAATGGGAGAAAAAACCCAAATTAAATTCAGCAACTTCAATAATTCCTTGCAGATTTCTTTAAACTTTTTTTTGCAAGGCTATTTTGCTGGCTTTTCTATTTTTTACAGAATACTTGGTAAGTAGTTTTGACTTACTTTAGGCACAGTATCAATAATTGACTCTGCTCTATAAATTTGCCTAATACCCAGGGCATTCAGGTGTGATGACAGAACCATATAAAAATCCAGAAATATACGCCAATTTCTTCATAAGAAAACATATGTACTTACTGTTTTCAAAAAGACTATACTTTTCACAGCCAGGTGCTAATTTTTCTGTCTGTCTGCAGCATTGATAAAGTCCCTCTGTCCAGAATTTAGGATGATATTTTACCATTATATTGCTGTTGTTCTTTATTTCTACAACAAGAAAAAGATCATATATTGAAAGATACAAAAAAAAAAATGTCTGCAAGAGGGTAGTTTTTAATATTACAATATCTTTGACATGAGGCATAATCTTTGCTTGCCCTTACTTTAGCATGGCTTCTCTTCTTGCAAGTTTACATGGAAGTGATACAACAATCATAGAGGATATATTTAGGGTGGAAACTTTATTCCAGAAGGGCGTGCCATATCCCCCCACCCACACCAACCATCCAGCATATCAGGGGTTTGGTGCATCAATGAAAGGAGACCCTGCACCACTGCAATCAGTCAGGCAGCGGTGTAGGCTTTGGGAGCTCTGCCTCCTCCTTTGCTACTGTTGCAAGTGACTCAAATTCACCCACAAACAGCGCTCTGGAGGGAAAGACAGCTATTTATTTAAAACAGGTATTTATCTCTATTCTGCGGCACAATTCATCATTTTGGCCTGGAAGGCTTCTTACCCCATGCTACGGGCTTGCTGAGTTTCAGAGGTCACTCCTTGCCCTCTGATCCCCAGCTCAGAAATCATTTCTTACTACTTTACAGACCACCTGTAATTAATGTGAGCATCTGATGGAGAGAGAGGGCATTAAGAGGATAATTAAAAAAAACCCCTCTGCTCACTGTGAAAGCAACTATCTGATCACACCTCAGCAGAGATACCTCCTATCATTTTACATCAGCTTAAGGCCCATAATGTTGTCTAGCTACATCCAAACAAAACTTTTCAGTGGTGCCATCAACTAGCTTGGACAAACTTTCTAACACATGGTGCAAAAGCAGAGTCAAATTTTGATTGCAGCTGCACTTCACAAAATCAAACTAGATCAGTCTGAGTATTTGAGGCTCTCAGTACCTGTTACCACACCCTGTGTATGCAAGCGATGAGCTGGCCCAATAAAAAATAAAATTGGTGATATAAGCAGCAGAAACTCTACCTCTGTAATTTGTTGTGGGTTGATGCTAGCCAGCAGCTAAGCACCCATGAAGGCACTCACCTACTCCCACAACCCAGTGGGATGGGGGAAGGAATAAAAAGAACAAGGGATAAAAACTTTTGGCTTGAGATAAAGACAGTTTAATAACCAAAAGAGAGAAAAAAAGAACCCAGAAGTAATGTAAAGTAAATAACCATTTCCCACAAGCTGACCAATGCCCAGCCAGCCCCTGTGCGGCAGCCAACAGGGAAGGAAAAACCCCTAATCCCTGTCTTCCTCTACTCCAGTTTTTATTGCTGAACACAAATTCATACAGCTTGGACTATTCCTTTGGTCAGGCCAGGCCTGCTGTCCTGGCTGTGTTATCTCCCAGCCCACTTGTCCACCCCCAATCTACTCACTGTAGGGGCAGAGGAGGAAAAAGGCACTGCACAGCAGCAACTACAACACTGGTATGTTTTTAACACTGTTTTGGCCACAAACCCAAAATGCAGCACCAAGTTAACTCCAATCCATGCAGCGAGATGAAGCAAAGGTATCTGCCTATGTTAAAGTATAAGCAATTCCCATTACCTTCTTTCAGGTTCCTCACCCACTGATCCCGACTTTGTGCGCTTGGTGCAAAAATATAAAGTGTATTAGCATCATACACAACCTGGAGGGGAGAAAAGAAGTAATCAAAACACATTCACCTCATAAAGTTAATTCATTTCTTCCAAAGAAACAGAGGAAACAGAACAAGACAAATGACTGTTACATTTGGCAAAACTAGTGTATTCAGGTACAAAATGCAGAAACGGGAAAGGTTATTAAGGTTTATTATTCAGATATGGTGTTTTCAGGAGAATTTGTAAGAATTTTGTAATGGTATATTATCTTGTCAGCATTCCTTAAAATGCCTGCTTCACACTTTGCTTTGTTCATTCTTCACTGTTTTTTCTAAAAACAGTTCAATTTAATGAATGAAAGCTACTTTGTAATCAGATATTCTCCCATCTGATTCAGTATTGTTCTGGAGTGACTCTTTTCTATTTCTCCACTCCTTGCACTGGCAGAAAGCAAGTATTGCTCTGGGAAAAATAGATCAGAGTCACTGTTGCCCCTCCCCAGCAGTGGTATTCCTCCTCACTCCAACCATTCCCTCTGTAGTAAGAAGACACGGCATCCAACCCCCACATTTTAATTTTTCCCCTCTAAGCACTTTGTTTTCTGTGCTCATTTCCATTTAATTCACAATGAAAAAGTAAAAAAAAAAGCAACAAGTTTTATTTTGATTTTCTTACTCCTATGTAATTTCATAATAATTAGATTTAATTTAATCTGAAAGAATGCAGACAGGGAAATTGGGCTGTCAGGTCACTTGTTCTGGCAGAAGACAAGGGCCGGGCAGTTTCCAGTCAAAAGTCAAGCCAAGAGAGTGAGGAAAAAAAAAAAAGACCAAGTGTATGGGGCCCAACTTCCAAGGGAAGGGGCTGCAAGGGCAGCAGAGCTTGCAGGGGATATGTTTTAACCACTGATACCTCCCACCAGCCCTAAAGAGACAGAGAATGGGCTCATTATTTCGAATAGACAGTAATTTTAAGGGC
>WAAG01026794.1:18858-31096 GCA_013390105.1 Tichodroma muraria | reverse complement strand
ATAAATAAATAAATAAACCCCCACCATTCTTTCAGTGTTCTGTGTTTATTAAAGTTGAGAGCTTCCACGGAAAACACTTGTCAGTGAAGGCCTGATTTTGTCAGTTTTCAGCCACAGCATTTGTCATGATAATGAAAATGTCTTCATACCAACCCAGATACAGAAGATTAAAGACCACCTGGCTTGTTCGGTGAGTCATTTGGTGCTAATCTTGTTTTACAGGCTAACAGTAAAATCATAATGTCTGTCTGGAGCCCGAAGGCCTCGCTGACCATTGTGGTTAAAGCACACTTATTCCATTGCTAGCAGCAATCACAAAAGGAAGGCTGGAACTGCACCTAGTTGCTTTTATCTCCTCTTGCTCAAGAGTTTATTTGTAAAGGGCTACCAGGAGCCAGCAGGTCCAGATACAATTCAGGCTGTCTCTGGATCACAGCAAGCCTCTTTAACCACATCACTCCTGTTTAGATCTCATGCACATTCACTGCTGCCCACCTTTGCTTATGCAACCACCAACTGCACAGCTTTGTAAAGTCCCCTCTAACATTCAACATGGGCTGCAAGAACATCATCAGGACATCTTTATGTCTAAAGTCACTAAATCTTCTATACCAAGATTTCTGCATTTCACAAACTTTTTCTGGATTACCTTTGCAGTACTGAGAGCCAGTCCCTTGAACCCCATTTTACTCACACATTTCAAGTCACACACACAGAACAGAGAAGCCCCTGCCAGTATCTAAGAGCATTCACATCCTCTTACATTACATTTCATATTCAACATGTTGAACTGACATGCAATAGACACCCTTGCACTACACTGGCTGACCAGGAAGGATTCCAGTGCACCATCTACTTAAGAAGTTGGACCAAAGGACCTCCTAACACATCTCTAGTCCTGGACTCACTCTGCAGCAGTACAGACATGTAAGTCCCAGCCTTGCAGCAACTCTGCCTTCAGAGCAAAGTGGTCAGACTCCTCTTCTGTTCAGTGCTGGCTGTGCAATGCTGCTGCAAGACTCAATGGCACTGTAAAAGACAAAGAGCTGACTGCACACACTGGAACAAGAGCAAACCTGGCATAGTATACTTTCCAACTCACACTTTGATGCATTACAACCCTGTCCACTAGCCAGTCAGGCCGTGTTCTGAGTTTTACTGTAAGTACAGGTCACCACCACAGTGACAAAAGCACCAAGCTGTGACCTTCAGGTAGATTCACCACTGTAGGAGCACTTAAATGCCAGCACTCCATTCAACTCATTCTGCTGCACAAAATTTACCATGAAAACCAAATAAAAAGAAGGGACCAAACAAGTCTTTGTGCTTCTGCCCCACAAGATACATTTAAATAGTTTGTTACAACAAACAGGGCAAGTTACCTATTCTAAAACCTGCCTCATTTAAACATTAACTGTCTCCAGACAGTCATGTACAATTTTGTGTAATGATCAGTCTCTCAAACAGCTTTTTGAAAAGCTTGTCTCTGGAACAGAGCCATGGTTGAATCTTTACTATAAAGTCAACATCTAAAGCATTTTTATTCCAGATAATTACATGCAAGTGATTTTGCCCTCCTTAATCCCACACATGAAATACAATAGGGGCCTTTTCCATTTTCCCAGTTCCTTGAAGTGGATTTTTTCCATAGGTAACTTAAGATTAACTTTTGTTTTGACGTAGACCCCCTCTATCCAAGTGGTTTCTGAGCCCACTTCTGTTCTTACTGCTGCTGAAGTCAAGGAATAGCAAGAACCAGCAAAAGAAGAGAACTAAGATTTCAGTGACTAGAGTGATTGAAGGTTTTGTTCACCTACTCAGAAAATGAAATTCCCAGAGAACGAACCCTGCAGAGGGGAGTCCAGACCTATACTCAAGGGGAACAGGAAGGGCAAGGTTTCAATACATGAAATAAGGCAGAAACCACAACAGATGATCTGGCACTGTAGGAAGCATCAGAAAGCAGCCACAGATGACACATGGGAGGTTGCTGTAGAAGTTACTATTTCTCTGATTATCCATGAAAGCAATTCTCAGTCAGATGATGAACAGTGACAGCCAGGCAAACACAGGCATTAGCCAAAAAACCTCCACCATATATCACCAAAAATCATCCTTCTCAGAAGACACAAGTGGATCAACGAGAGAGGCGCTCATGGCAAAGCCGTCTCACCGCTCTGGGAGCCAGATCTCAGCAGGCAATTTTGCTTTGCTCATGTTTGGATGGGAGTGTCCAGCTCTCACCAACATACTGTGCTTCTAGTGGTTCAACACAGCATGGGTGGGGGTTCCCAGGGTTTACTTAAAAAGTACCCCAGGAATACAAAGGACACGTGAAAGGTACACTGTCATTCATCCAACTTTTTCAGAATGGGGAGAAAACCCCACTGAGTTTTCAGACCATTGCCACAAACAAATCTGTTAATCAGTGCAGCATACCAGATACAGGAGACCATATTAGGAAAAAAATAAATGTCTGAGCTCACTCTGCAACAGTCATGCTAGATTGTGGGAAGGTGGTTCAACTTTTTTTTCCCCAACTGTAAACAGCACAGGGAGTTAAACAGACAGCAAGGCCAGAAGATACTGGGTTGAAATTACAGATCTGGCAATAAACACAAAAGAATGTCGCGTGATTTTCAGCATGTGGTCTGCAGACTTCAAGGCCAATGAAAAACAACTATGGAAAGCGAGCTGTATATCTGGCATTTACAGAGAAGGCCAAATCCCTGGACAAGAAAATTAAGGCCTCATGACCCAAGAAAAGGTTTGAAGCCCTGCTCCAGTTCATCTAGAACATGAATGAGACTTTTTTCATGAGGTACATTCCTCTCCATGGTTTTAAGGGAACCTCCTTCAACACCACTGACACATTCACATACAACTCAGCTATGGGAATGGAAAAAACCTCTTTCTCCTTAGACACAACTCACAGTCTTCCAGGCCTAACCCCTTCAACAGGAGCCAGTACCTGGTGTGTCTGACAAAAGAACAAGCACGTCATTAAGACTAACACAACACAATCTACTCCAATCATGAATAAAGACTTAAACCTGGAGTGAGTGGGGTATGAAACAAAAGAACCACAGTGATAAAATTTCTTACTAAAAACCTTATAAAGGCTTCACTGCTTTCTGTAATTCCCAAGCAGAAGTAAGGGGAACTAAGTAATATCTCTTTCTTGGTCTTTAGACACAGAGCCAGGCTAGGCCTGCCAGCACAGCTGTCCGAAGTTACATATCCAGTAAGGCTCCTACCTCAGCCACATCCAGCATCACTCAGCTACACCAGTGACAAGGCTGCGGCCACTGCAGCTCAGCCCTGGGCGCCGCAGGCGTCAGCGTGAGCCGCGCGCTGGCTCACACGGGTGTCCTTCCAGCACAGTCACACCAGCCTCCTGGGCAGCTCCTACACACTAATTTTGGCTCAGCATGGTTTTAATAAAAATGAGTCATGACAGCAAACAGCAAGTGTTCCATGGCTGCAGCTATCCACTCTGGCAGCTCAGGAAAACAAACACGGCATGTGCACACATCTCTGTGCCTTTGTTCCCATGAGGCAAATGCCATCACCTAAGTACTTCTGTGATCACCTGCAAGAAGGAGGGTGGGCACTGAGGCTGCTGAAAGCAGGTGCTCCATTCCCCACCACACTGGACAATGCTGCAGGTACCTGAACAGGCACGGGACACTGTTTCAAAGATTAAACATGAGCTTTTGAGTTCTCACTGGCAAGAGAGGTGCTCTGCTGACTCTCTTCCTCATCAGTCATGGGCACAGAACAAAACCTCCCTGCTGATCCTATCTTGCCACAGGTTTCACTTCCCGCTCCCTAAACAGCTCTGTGTGACCACAGCCAAGCAAGGACAGGAACTGGAGTGCACCATGGAGGGGAATAGAAACCTGAGAAGAGAGGAGAACTTCTCTTAACAGGTGGGGGTTCCCCGGCTCATTCCCTGAGTCCCAACCTGCTCCTCCAACACCTCCCACCAACCACCACACTTTAGTTTCAGTGATGTGAAGCCTGCAGAGTTTCAAGGGTGTTAAATGCTAGTACTGAACAAAGACAGGGTTTAGGAACAACAAAACAAACCCCCAAAACAAACACACGGCTGAGATTAAGTAATAAAAGTTGCTGATAAAGTAACTTTAAGAGTGAAGGTAGATGAGAACCGGGAACGTCTGTTTGTCGCTGTCGATTCACTCTTTGTTACTTGTACCTGGCCACAAAGAGTCACATTCACTAATATTTAGCTTCCTCCTGTGCAAACCTCGACCTCACTCATGCCTTTTCTCCTCTCCCTCTCCCACAATATGACAATAGGAAACACTCTCTGGTCAGTGTGGCGACTCCAGGACACACAAGCATCCCAGGAGGCTCTGAAATCACACTGGAATAGTGCGTGATGCCCCAGCAAGAGGCAAGTGCTGAGAAGCACGTCCATGTCCCGGGCTGCAGCTCCCAACAAAAGGAGCCTTTGTCCTCTGGTGGCTTTCGCACGACTGTGCCAGAATCAACAGGGATCGATTCCAGCAGTGCTAGGAAACAGGATGGGGAAGGAAAGAATAGGCTGGGCTGTTCCCACCTTCTGCGCACCTTTGACTTGCACTGTGGGGGGCTGCATATCAAAGGAACCTGGCTTTCAAGAAGAGTACCATCCTAAAAACCTTCAGGCACTGGATACCAGACATGGGATCCATCTTCTGTAGAAAGCTTAAATATACAAATTATTCAAAAGTACTGCCACCTAATCACTTCCAGGCAAGAGACCTGAGGGTAGCAGTTTCCAGAGCCAAAGTTCTGCTTTAATTCATCTCCTGCAAGAAACAATAGGACCTTCCTTTGAAGTACATTCTCCAGCACAGATGGATACAGCATCCCCTCCACCCTCATTTCCAGAGTGGAACTATCCTGCTCAGGGGATGGAGACAAAATCTGCTTTGGACTGGGGAAATTCCCAAAGCACAGAGGAGTCTTTGCAGAGGCCACAGTTTCATGAATACTTAAAAGCTTTCCCAAGAAGGCCACTGAAAAAGCCTCATTCCCCACTCGCTCTCCTGCCTCTGTATCACTGTCCCTCCTTGTGCTAACCCAAGAATGCGAGCGCTAAATGCCGAAACAGGATTGACAAACAAACCTCAATTCAATATAGCAATACAGGTAGGGTTGAAAGCAACCAATCGTTTCTGATGTCCCAGCCTGGCTCACAAGGGATGAAATTGATTTTCCAAGTAGTGCAGCTGCACTTATGCTCTCTTGTAAATTGCTGGGCCATTGTTTTCACTAAGTCACACCAGTGAGGGTGGATTTTGGGCTGAAAAACTAGAAAGGCTGGGCTGTTTCAGCAGAATGTCTCCTGTTTCTATCAATCTGGAAACCATCAAAATTTAGACTTGCTAAACTTGTACAAACTTGTATTTCAACACTAAAAATTTCCCACCCATTCCTAAAGAGGAAGCATCACTGCCAAGCCTTTTTCTTTTTCAAGATAAGATGTTGAATTCTGGTCTTAGCATTTCAAATTTTTTTTAAACTCTTAATTATACAAGGGAGATGCAGGTAAGTCAGCCACAATTTCAGATTAACCCATTCAAATTCAGTGGTTTAGGAACTAGTTTATTGACTGAAAACTTTGGCTTTTCTCACCACGAGTAATTTCCAAACCTCAATTTTTTACACTTTCTATAACACTTGAAGTTTTCACTAAGATTCAAGTGTTTNAAAAAAAAAAAAGAGTGAATCTACTGTTCTAAGCCACACAGAGTATGACCCAATATTATGGAGATAAAACTGTAATGGCAAAATTCCAAACCAACTTTACTACTTATCTTTACAGTTCATGTAACTTCTGGGGTAGGTTTTACTGTCCACTCAGGACAAACCTTCCAAGAAACTGAGAGCTGCATTTCTAAGACTTCATTACTATCAGATCTTTAGAGATATACCATCTAAACTATTACAAAACCATTTTTATATCTAAACTGTTTTTAAAATTATGTAGCTTTTTGAGACCGTTTCTCAGGCTGATGAGACCATTCTGCAATTGTGGTAGCTACTCTCAGCATGAACTTCAGAAAGCAGTTAAGAGCTTAAAACGACCATATATTGCTCAAATCACTAATTAAACTTTTGAATGGAAGAAGAGACAACACACCTTGTAATGTTATTTCCTCAGTAAGAACCTGAGCCCTATTATTAAATGCAGGCTAGGATCAAAGAGGCAGCCTCATCTGGATTCTGGTCTGATTGCACAGCTGCCAGAGGCAAAGGTTAAAGATGATGGGAAGAGAAAGAGAAAAATAGAACAAGGAGGATCTAGATCAACAACTAAATAGGTATTACTGTGGAACACCACAGATCCTGAGAAAGAAGTCTTAACTTGGAAGAGGAAGGATTGTCTGTATTTCGGCTGGCCTATGATTAGAGGAAAAAGCTCTGAAGAGTTGTTTGATGTGCCAGCTTCAGGTTTTCCAAGAGCAGGAAAACATAGTCCAAGCAGGGGCACTCTTTCTGACACCGAAAAGGAGCTGGGAGCACAGACAGGCTCCCAGGGCTTCCCTTGGATCTCTCAGGGGAAAGCCCTTCTCAGTAGCTGAGGAGGGTATCCCGGCCTTAAGCACTTGGCTGTCTGCCAAGGCTGGGGATTACCATGTGGGACTGAAAGGAAGGTGGGACTGGAAGTAGGAACTTTAACGATGCACAGCTGATGCTATCTAGGCCTTAGGTGCTTTGCTAAACAGATGAAAGGCAGAAACAAATGCAGAATCAGAGTGATCACCAGTTTCTTGTGAAGGGGAGGATCCAGCTGCAGCTATTTTTTCTACATGCACCTGTGGGCGAGCGTAAAATGGTCAGATATCTCCCTCTGAAACAAACACAGAACCTTCTTCTGTATCAAAAGAAACAAGAACATCACACAACAGCACTGGTACAGCCCCAGTGCAAGCACAAAACTCTTTCTCATCTCTGACTTCAGAGCAGGGACACAAATAAACCAAAGACACTGGCTGAAAGCAGGCAGTCTGTCTCTGCCAATCTTCACCAGCACAGACAACACAAACCCAGGACATTTCTGCTACAGGAGCAGGGCAGTCTCACCCACATCACAGCAGCACTGCCAGCAGGAGAGCAGGCTGCGTGCGAAGGCTTGGCACACACACATGTTCAAAAGACTTTTTTCACCCCAACACAGAACCACTTCCTCTTCATTATCTAAAGATGTCAGAATGAGACCCCTAGAGAACAAGTAACTTGGCCATAGCTGTACAAGGAGTATGCAACAGTGGTACAAAACAACCCTAAATTACATGTAGGTCAATAATAAACAGTAATGTTTATTACAGAAGTAATGGAGAAACTGTCACAGTTCCCTTCAAACCCAGGAAAATCTGTACTGAAAAACTGCCTCTGTCACAGGTGCACTGTTTAGTCTTGTACAAACCATGATGCCCTTCTTTATCATTACCTTTCCTTTCTACCACAGTGGGGTGAGTATTCTCACATAGCCTCTGAGGAAGCATGATACAAAGACCCAGGTGCTTAATTTAACAATTTCAAGCGTTTTCCCTTACCACTGCTGGGGCCATTGTGTATGGTAGCACTACGCTCCTGCAAGATAAGATTTCTGACAGGTAGGCAAGTCCAGCTGGCTTCTTCAGCTACTGCTGAAGGAAATAAAGATGTTGATTGTGTTCCTGGCTCTCTTTCAGCCTTCCCACGGGGTAATAGAGAGGGCAGGACGAAAAACTGTTTACTTCTGCAACCTTGAGTCAGCTTAGGCTACATCTCAGCCACACAGGACTTTTTCCTTCTAGAAAGCAAGGACATCANAAAAAAAAAAAAAAAGTGTGAAAATAAGGGTTCAAAAGAACATTCCCAAATGGTGATTCTCAAAGTGAGAAGTGAGATTTACTGCTTGGGCAAGACAGGATTGAAGCATCCAGGATGCACAGATATTGGTCCCAAGATATACTATACGCAGGTAAATCAACACAGGTACTCCAACCAACCCTTCTCCTTTTTTCCTGCATCCACATGTTACTAGCAAGAACTAGTTCTGAAGCCCAAAGAAATGGGTTGCACCGGTGCAACATGCCCCAAGGACAAACCACAAGGACAGGGGAACTGACTGACCTCACACCATCTCTTCCACCTCACCCCTGCAACACCCTCCCAGAGCAGCCACAGTTGATTGAACAGTGGAGATCCTGACTTGTACCTTTTTTTCTTTATAAAAGTGGCAAAATCAATCCAAGCATAACTGACAACTGGAAGGAACACTAGAGAGAACAACAGCAACAAACAGAAAGCAGATCAATGGGTTTTAGTAAGGAAGTCATAGAGCCAGACAGCAGAGGCAGCAGAAAGCATTATATATGAATTTTCATCTCTCAGCCTTTCACCATGAAAACAGATTCTGTTTTCATACATTTTCATCATGTTTCCAACGACTTGTTAACATCCCTGCTTATCCTGGCCACAGTTTCAGGATAACACACTAAAAGTCTGTCTGGGTTGGTACATGTACATGGGGTTAGAGTAGCGGGGCTACTATGATTACTGGAGACAATATCCTGTGAATAAAAATATCATCAGAAGATTACTATGGTCAGAAAACTCAGGGAAGCAGCAGCAGGAGGAAGAAATTAAAGAACAGTTTGTTGTCTCAACACACACCTTCTTTTCCACATTTTAATCTCCCATCATCCAGAGACTCCTTACAGGTGAGTGCTTTAAGCATGACACAGGAGTTTGGACATCTTTCAGACCCCAGGTCTCCCCTTTTTGCATCTCCCCCAATAGCTTCACCACAGAAGAAATCTTAGGGAGGGGAGGAAGGAACGGAGGGGAGGCACAGGTCAGGGAGGGAACAGGAAGGACTTAGGACTTCTGCACAGCCCAGCACTGATAACCAATCCTACAGTAACACGCCAGAGCAAATGAACAATGCTCTCTGCTTGAACAGCCTTCCCTCCAACCCTACCTTTTTTTTAATAAAAAGAGACATCACTCAAGTCTTTTGATTTTCCATGTGAGAGGGAGCTGATGTTTACATTACAAAGACTGTCTTAGTGCCACAGATCCACCAACAGCTCAAGGAAGAACAGAGGAGGAAGCTCTGAAGGCAGCAGGTTCCAAACATGACAAATTCACCTCCAAAAACAAGTACTTGTTTCATCTGATGATGAAAAAAAAATGTTTTTCTTTCTGTTCTCCATTCCATGAAACAAGGAATTAGTCATCCCTTAGAAAGGACACCTGGTTCCTAAGCATCAGGAGGCTGAAAATGCAGGAATAGTTCATATTTTTTCTGGCCCCTCCAACCCTTGCTCCTATTCGTTTGGGCTAAAAATATCCACCAAGGCTTTCGATACCCTTCCATACCTTCAGCATGACTGGCTTCAGGCCCATCCCTGAGCTCGAAGAATGTGCTGCAGGGTTCCTCCCTCAGCAGAGAGGTCAGCTGTCCCTTTCCTTCCCACTGCCCATCGCTGCAGGCTGGCAGGCAGACACTGCGGGCTCTCAAGGGGGGCTTTATTTCCAAGGCCTGTCACTCTACTGTCCCATCCTGGTTTTCATTCACAGCTCCATTCATGATGGTGAAACCTTAACTCACCCAGGCAACCAAGTTGTGTTGCTGCTCCTTGCTGACTGTGGGGCCCAGCATCTGTGTCTGCAGGGCTGTGAGGACAGGCACGGGGAGCACTGCACAGGCAGCCTCTGCCAAGGGCAGCAGTGCTGTTAAGAACCTGTTCAACAGCAGCACTCAGCCCCCACCAACACCTGCTGCAGAAAAACAAGGCAGACCATCACGCTCTAGGGATTTCTTTGGCAATCCCTTTCTTTCCTGTCCTTCTAAAGTAGCACTTTTTTAGATAAGAGCTGGCACTAGTGCCATTTCCCCTAAAGAAAAAGGCCTCATTTCCTCCCTTGGAAGCCCCACTCCAGCCTCACTCTCTCCTGTTCTTGATTACCCCTGGTGCAGTTTGGCTTCCAAGATTTGGCAGGACAGAAATATCTTTTATTTTCCTCCTGTTTTATTCCAGAAGACTTTACTGGATGCCTCAAACATCACCACAACTCACTAGTGACAGTTTTAATGACCCAACTTCCCACACAAGCACCATACTATCTGTCTCCTCAAGTTCTTCAGGGCAGAGCAGTTCCCCAGAGCTGCTTCTTTGGTTGATTTTTTCACAAGCAGACTGCACTGTTTTGCTACCAAGTCTGTCAGCTCAAATTCAACCTCCTGAGCACCTCTCCCTTCCTTCTTTCCTCAAGTATCCATTAACTCCCATTAATCCACCCTCCTGGATAATCAGAGTAATGCTCTTTAAACACATAACACAGGGCAAAGCTACTCTCTCTGTCTGCAAGCTGCGTGCAGCATGCACCCTCTAGGGCATGGTGACCCTGCAGGTAACGGGATTGGGAGTATTGTGCTCCAGAGCCCCCAGATAATCCATTTATGGAGAGGGGTCCCCAGAACAGGACATGAGTACTGCAGAAAAGGCACTTTCACTGAGTCTCTTGGCATACACAAACACACCTGGCTAGACAGCAACTTATTGCAGTCCTAATTCAAAGTGTTCCCTGCTCTCCTCCAACCACTCACATGACATCTCACCTAATTTAAAAGTGACACTGGATGAATCATTGCTGTCTGTGTGAAAGAAAACTATCTAGGAAAATCTAGCAGCACGATTTTCCCCTCCTTTCCTGGTAAATTGTCCCGGTCATTAGCATATGTACTATACAGCAGTTCTCAAAAAGTCAGTGCGTTGGAACACCCAAGGAGAAGACACTGGGACTCTTCACCATCACAACAATCTGCTTTTCTGACTCCCTGGTAGCACTGACCTTGGAGCAGGAACTGAAAAGGAGGCTTTGGCACCCACTGCAAGAGAAACCAAACTGGTGCACTGTGAACAAGCAGAAATGGAAAGCTGCTGTAAGCACCTATCAAACACTTTGAAATTAAGGCAGCAAGGAACTGTAAAATCATTTAATTCTGAACAGAGCCAGTTAGATTTCATTAATCGGTGCAGCTGTATCCTCATCCCTCCCTCATCCCCCCTTCTGTGCAGTAAGGCACAGTCAGCTCACCACGTGCATGAGTGGGCTGGAAGGGGGGGCAGGTTTTTCACCCATTCCTGCCAGGATGAGGAGCTCAGACTCAGTGAATTCAACACCAAGGATAAAGACAAAGTTTTTCATCCAACAGTAAAAATTGATTTTTGCTGCCACTTAACATTAAAAGCGAACCAAAATGAATTAGGTTAGGACATTAACATTAAGGATGTGGCTTCTTACGTAAAAATCTCTCAAGCGACTTTCAGAAATGACTGAGATGTAGCACTAACCTCTGAAACTGCTATAGCAAGAACAAAAAGGCCAGTACAAGTGGGAGACTGATCCAACAGCACTGCAACATAATAGGAAATAATAATTTTAAACATAATTGGAAATAGGTGAATATTAGTTGTTTGACCTAAACTGAAATCTGAGTAGAAACAAAGATCTATCTTAAAAGTCTGTATTCACTGTTGTAAGAGAAAATTAATGCACCTTTTATATGTCTAATATCAGCCTTTATAAGAACCACTGTTCTCTAGAAAACAGCCATACTGGCAGTTTAGGAAAACACAAGAACAGATCTCCAGGATGCAAGAGTTATTTTACACAAAGCAATCTACAGCATGTTTACAGAAAGATACAAATAAATCCCTGGTTCTCCGGATGTTTTGTAAGCATTCTTTGCACATGGCCAATCAGTTAAGATGAGCGGTTCTTTTACCTACATAATCACAGGCTCAAACCAAGCAGCTCCTCTCCCACAGAGGGCACTTAGAAATAAGACAAGCCTCGAGATGGTGAACTGGCTGGGGCCCCTGGTGTGCATCTAGCACTGACACAAACCCTGACATTCCGGGACTTTTTTATTTGAAGATTTTAGTCCCTTCACTATATTCAACGTTTTAGGTTGTTTCTCCCTCCCTCTTCACCCATGGTTTTTGCAGTTTAGCTTCTATCGTCAGTCAAGTCTAAATTAAGTGATGCTACAGCAGGAGTGGTGCTGTGACAGACAGCATGGAAAAGCAATTCCCTTTCTCCCTGGCAGGATGCTTGGTCTCTGCAGTCACACTGTGCTACCTCACACACTTGCAGTTCAGTGTCTGCCTACCCCGAGGCCAGCCAAGCACCTTCAAAAGCAGGTTCCTTTTAAAGGCTCCTCCTA
>WAAG01026794.1:728-13863 GCA_013390105.1 Tichodroma muraria | reverse complement strand
AAAAAAAAAGGAAAATCCCCAGTATTCTACTGCAGACGTTGATCCAATACACTGAAGAACAGCCATTTCACCCCTCTGCTGAGGAAACTGTATCTTAAGGAGTGTTTCAGTACAGGACCCCAGTGCATTTCTCCATCTGAATGATTTTACACTCTCCTTGTGCACTGCTCCTCTTATAGAAGCTGCCATCTCTCTCAACAGAATTTTTCCAAAAACATATTTTCAAGCAACCTTTGAAATATGCTGTCCCTCAGTACAATAACTGAAACCCCTTTTGTGCCTCGTGTGTCAGACTCAACATTTGGACCAAGTGGTCATGTCGCACCCACAGTGGGGAAAGAGAGTAGCTCTCCAAGACAACATTTTACTGCCTGAAAATTCAAAATTAATGAACTGAACATTCAAATTCCAGGAAAGGAATTTCCTGCTAAAGAATTTTTTAAAACATACTCTTTTTTCCTCCTCAAGGTTTTCCCCATTTTTTCCCCACAATGAAGAAGCAGGAATGGAAATAAGGTTGGTCCTTCCACACTCAAGACTCACGGAGCTGGCAGGATCAAGACTTAAGAAGTTATAACAACTTACAGGAACGGTTAACTTCACCTACAAGGGCACTGGAGAGCTACAAGACAAGCATATCTGTTAAATAAAAATGCAGAGATCTACATTTTCTTCAAATGTCAGTCTTTATACCTCCTCAGTAAAAGTTTACATCTGTTGCTGGCATCATTCCAAGTAAAGCCAATGGGAAGAATCGCTATTTCACTCCGCAAATACCATCCAACTCAGTTCTGAGTTGGGTAAGTCACACATTATTGTTTCTGGCCTGACAAAATGTGCAATCAAGCCAAGTAGTACAAAGGAAAGGGAAAAAAAAAACAGAAGCGTAAACACTTTTAGCTGTGTTTTCAAACACTGTAGTTTCTGTACCACTGAAGTTCCCTTTCCATCCCTGCTGGCAAACAAGCATTCCAGTTCTAATACAGTTCCAAAGCAGAGCATTAGCAATTGCCCAGTGAAAAAGGTTTGCACTTCAGCTGTATCAACCTCTATTCTCCCTCCTGAAGACCTAATTTTGGAAACAACTGAGAAACTAATGTGGCTCTTAAATCAAGTTTAACAAAAACTTCTAAACCTATTTAAAATAAACAAACCAAACATGATCAATGCAGAATTATAAAAAAATAAAGATTTTCAGAACAGGTTACCAGCTCTCTGAAACTGCCTGTCAAATCCCTGCAGAGAGGGCAGCACTTCTTCCATCAAGAGATTAAATACAGCCCATGGTTTTCACAGAGGGATTAGCTGCTGTTAAGCGCTGCTTTCTCCTTATTGGTGAAGTTTGCACTCTCCATCCTGCCTGGCAGCCTATATTAAGAACACACTGCCACCCAGACTTCTCCTTTCTTGTAAAGAATGGGACAAAAATAAAGGCAACACTGTCTGGCTTTCATGACTCTCCCAACAGCACTTCTGTGGAAACGCCAACTTTCAGAAACTTCATCCTCCCAGCCACAGGTCTGAGTAAAGTTCACTCCAACCCAGCCTAAACAGTAGAAAATTCTATGTTGCACATATGTACTAGCAGAGATCTGAGCAAACACCATACCTATTTCTCATTTCATAAAGCTGCTTCATACTGATTCTGTGAGACCTCTGTCTAAGTCTGTGAATGCCCCAAGCTCTGAGTTCCAAGTTTTCCACAAAATGCAACTCCCTGCTCTGGCAAACCCTTCTTGAATGCAACATACTAAAGGAGAAACACAGAAAAAAAAAATGAGAGAAAAAGGGAGAAAAAATAAATTAAACTGTACAACTTCAGTAGGTTGAAGATTTTCTGTTGCCTTCTATTCCTTCAGATCACAAATCTACAAATCTAAAGAGAGATATTTTCTGAATAGCAGCTAAGAAACAAAACTATGCAAGCAAGTTGGCACAATGAAAATATAACCCCCCCAAAAAAACAAAACAAACTCATGAATCCTATTTTCTGCTAATAAGTACATTTCAAGTTTTTCTCTAGGAATGTGGCACAGGACCTACCCTGCAGTGCTTGCCAGCTTTGTGAAGATCAAATGGCTTCAGAGGCTAGGAAAGTGCCCAGGGAAACCTGAACTGAGGTCCACCAGCCATTTGGATGCAACTGCTGAAAAGACACCTGACAAGACTTATCCCTTGTGCCACTGCCAATAGTTCAGGCAAATCTGCAGAGGTTCCTCTCTCCTGTTCTGACAGTATTAAGTACTCAACTAATACCATATTTTAAATTGATTTTGACTAGCGAGACAATGGAAATTACCTTCTACTCTCTCCCAACCCCTTCCTGGGAGAGATGCCCCCTTTTAGCTCAGCAGTAGGAATGCCAGAATGGTACAGGTTTGCTGGCACTCATGCATTCAATACCACAGTTGCTGAAGAAACCCAAATACACAGTCCCTCAACAGAAGGCTAAAACACAGCCTGAAGTCAGAATGGACCTTGTCACACTATTCTACCTGCCAGCAGTGCTCCAAGGAGACTTTATTCATATTTTAATATTTGTTCCTATCTCATTGCTCTAGGGTAGAGAATGCAGTCTCCTGGTCAACATTAATACAGTCTTATCCCCCATTAGAAGCTGCTGGTCTGCACACCCTGAATGAGCCAGCCCACTCAGGGGGCTGAGCTGTGGCCAGCTCAGGGTGACAGACCTGCCTGTTCTGCTTGGCAAATTGAGTCTGCCTTTGTGATCGTGTCAGGCTGCCAGCACAGAACTTCTGGGAAGACAGGCTGATCCCTCTGTGTACAGGTAGACAGCCAGGACTGCAAGATTATCCTTGCAAAGTTGCAGAACTCGCACAACAAGCAGCTCAGGTGTCTGGCCACCATCACAATAGTGGGGGGAAAAAATAGCCACATGTTAACCTAAGGGACCCTCCTGTCACTCCAAATGTTTCTAGAACCAGAACTTTATTACACATTTGATCCCAAGCAATAGGGTTTTGTGTCTCTGTCTAAAGAGTCATGAACAAAGGAAAACTTGAGTTATTCCCAAAGACCCTAGTCCAGTTAGGTGCTGAACATCTCAGGCTGCCCCCAGCTTTCCCCAACGCCTTGGCTAGAGCCATGTCATTTGATAGTCACATGCGAAGAGCAATCATGATGTTGGAAAGAAAACAAACATCTGTGCCTGGAAATACAAACCTTGCCTAACAGCATGAGGATGGAAGGAGAGGCCACACAAGCTTTGATGTCAGCCCGTGAGAGATGAGGTCTCTAACACTCTGTATGGCCTAGACCCTCTTTAAAAGTCCGCAGCGAAAAGAGATCTTCCAGATCCTGCTTTATAAACCCGAGCTCACAAGAACTGCACCAAAGAGGACTGTCTGCAAGACTAGAACTCACAGAGAAGATAAAGTGACAAGGAATAGGGTTGGGCCTTTTCCAATCAAAAAATTCATCCATCCATGAGATTCTGCTTCATAGAAGAAATCTGTTGCCAACAGCCAGACAGAAGGGCACCTTCAGCACAGCACTGTAAGGGCCCTGCCAATCAAACCATTCCATGGGCAAGGAGACATGTGGAGCCTGGTTTCCTATTTCACCTCCTCCCCGCACCATGCAGATTATCTGATACCAGTAATACAGTCTGAGCTCATACTGGAATCATCTGAATGTTAGGGGCATTAATTCAGATCTTCCTCCTGTATCCAGTGCCTGTTTTCCAGCAACCATTAGGCACAAAGTACCTTTGAGACTCTACCCATCCCCTAAGCCCTGCGTTCTTGAGAAAGCAAGCTAACAAAGTAAAAAGCCCTGTCTTTGTCATCTGGGGAGTCCCCCAGAAAAAAAAACAAAACATCAATTTTCCTGCCAGATCAGTAGGCAAACAATACTTGTAGCTCTTCAGGCTATTTGTTCTTCACTGGCACAACAAGGCAGATTGCCACCAAACCATCCTACCCTATGCAAAGGCAAGAAAAAAACATAGAAGCTTTGAAGAGACAGAAGAATCCCGAAGGAAAACCTATAAGGAACTTCTCTCAAGTAGGTAGATGTAATACTTCTCAATAAGAGAGCTTTCTGCATCTACCATCTTTATAGAAAGGCTCCCTCCCCATCTGCAGAGTTTCTACAGAGCAGGGAGCCTCTGACCTGTGATGCTCCACCTATTGGAGCTCGACTTAGAACGAGGAAAAATGTCACATCAGGGCAAACTCAAAATGCAAACCATGCCTTCTGCAAACCCTGTTCCACCCAAACCACAACCTGTGAGACCAAGACTACAGCCCAGCCTCCTTGGACCGTGCAGCCAGAGAGCAGAACTTTGTTCTGACAGATGGTTTAACCAGGAAAACTTCAAACAGATGTGGGTAAACATCGGTGAAATTAACAAAGCCAAGAACAGAAAGAAGAAGTGACATGTCATGGCAACATGGCAAGTCAAAGCCTATGACTATAAACAGCAGTCTATGACCTAAATGTGACTCCCTAACACAAAGGAGTTTGGATGTCCAAACTAAACTTTGCCCGGTCCTGCATGGAAAACAAAGCCTTCCCCTTTGGTTAGGGAAGGAGAGGGAGAAAAGGGGATGCCTTGGTTTGTCGGCACATCAGAAGAAATCCATGACAAAATACAACAGTCTGTTCATGTCACAAAACACAGACTCCTCATTTTGCCCAGCTTTGTAACAAAAACAGCGTGAGAGATCACCACTAATACAGAATAAGAAGATCCCACACTCAGTCTAAGTAAAAATAAGTTCACTCCTTTCTACTACTTCCACAAAAAAAAAAAGCTCCCAAGGAAAAAAAGAAAAAAAAAAACTTTCTTTCTTTCTTTCTGATGACAACTCTGCAGTTCATCTCCTAAGACAAAGATATTTATCTATATATGCAACTTAGATCAACAGTTGGTGCCCGTACAGCCAATAACATATTTCCACACTGAACCTCTGCCTAACATGCTGAAGGAAAGCAAAGAGCCTGATCCTGTGACAAGGACCCTCACTGCCAGCCAAGCTACTAAACCCCAACTCATTTGCTCCCCGAGCTCAGCTCCCTGCTGGAACCTCACAGAGGAGTTACCCTCACACCAGGATTGTATCAAGTCACCAAGATGCTGACTGAATTTGTTCAAAGCAGAAACATGCATGTGCAGATAGACACATCCAGAAACAGGACATTATTAGAAGAAAATGGGAATTGTGGAAATCAGGGAGATATTTTAAATTTTCAGAATTGTTAAGGTAAAAATTGGCCACAAAGCAGAAACACAAACTTCAACCAAGATGATGGGATTACAGACATAAAGAATAAAAAAACATCATAGCCTCCCTGGAAAAGTTTAAAAGAGCTGAAAACACTAGGCTCCCTCTAAGCCACCACAACACTGGGGGCATTACATTTTTACTCATATTTAAGTAGTTTAGAATTATGAAAAGTCCAGAGCTCAACATCCCAGTCTGAAAATCCTTCAGCTAAATTTAGGATGAAAAGATCACGATTTCGAGCCTAAATATCCTAATCTATCCTAATTAGCTGGAAAAAGGTGATATGAGTTAGAAACAGTTGCATAAGTTACTTCTGCAAGGTGTGTTCCTCTGGATAGCAGCATCAACTTATTTGATACATTTCACTGGACAACTGACAAATTATTGCTAAGTATTATACTTGAGGCTACCTCTGAGTAGAGATGGAGGTTAAACGGGTGTCCATCCCATTTATAAAAAGCGCAATCGACCATTCCATCGTATATTTCCTGTGGAACTGCTCAAGTGTCTTCCAAAAATAGCCAATAGTTTTGCTGAAAGGCTCAAAACAAATAGCACTTCTGAAGGAATATCTTACATAGTTTACATAATAGGCATCTCAGAAGGGAAAAAAGGATGTGTACAGTGTTTCAGTGTGAATTCTGCACTGAACAAAAAGACATCATTCTTTGCTTAACACAAGGCTGAAATTCACCATGAAGAAAACTGCTGAGGTCAAAGCCTCATGGCTCAAGTTGAGAGGAAGATATTCTCAAGGGAAGAACTTTTTTATCCTTGATTCAAATCAAAATACGATATGGAAAAGGAACAGTCAGCTTGTTTAAGCCTCAAAAAGGAAAAGTTCAACCCTAGCCAAAATGCATTCATAAAAATCTAACACATTTTTAAGCTGTTACCAGATCCACCTCTGCACATTTCTGCTTACCTTTTTTTAAAATGATTTGACACCTGGCCCTTATCTCCTGACACATGGTTTCTCCTGACACCCTTCCTGCTAAACACAGTATCTCAGTTTATAACTAAATACCACAAGTGTAGAGTGTCATAACCACTGGTGCTTCCTCATCACTTCATATTGAGCTGTATCTCTCCCCACGACCTGAAAGTTAACACTAACGTATATTTCTTAGTGATAGTCTGTCCCTTATGGGTAAAATACTGAATGCTTCTCAAAAGAGGAATTGTTACAGACAATCCTGTAGCAGTATGAAGAAGCAAGACAGATGATGAAGTACGCAATGCCATTTTTTTCTTTTTTTGAGAGACCAGAAATTAAAGTTGTCCTGTTTGCATCAGGATAACAACAGCTGAAGGGTCTAGAATTCATGTTAGCAAGTGCTTTGGGGTTATTTTCCTTTTTTCCTTAGAGGAAAACAAGCTGTGCTCTTCTCTTCCCGAAGAGACAAACAACTGTATTCAGATCGTGCAAATCACCTGCAATACATGGCTAACTCCAGATTATTTTTGTCATTCCCACATCCCCAAACATCACCAGGGCGTGAGCAAGGAAGTGAGCTAGATCAACAGCTGACAGAAATGTGTGGAAAATCCTCCCTAGGAAAAGAACCTGTGTATGTTCGATAAGAGACAGGGCAGGGCTTGGCAGGACACACTTGGTTCCAAGCTGCACCACTAAATACAATAACTTCATCAGTGGGCCTGGGAGCTCAGCCTCTACCACTTACCCTAGTATTAACTACAAATATGGTTGCCATCTGGTGGCTAACACAGAACGAAGTTAGCATCTATGATGAGTTCAAGGTGGACCAGATTCCCTGTCCTGTCCCCTCTGAAACAACAACAGGGTAAAGAAAAGCACAGGAGTGTGGCCGTGCTCACTCCTGTGTACAGAGTGAAGCCAGCACCTTGCTGCTGCAGTTCCATACTGGATCTGCTAGTCATTGGGTTTTTTTCCAAGCAGTCGGACAAATTCAAGGGACGCTCTTAGTCTCAGAAAGTGAGTTAAAAGTAGTGGATGCATCAAGTGCAACATTAAATCCAAGTGGTTTGGGCTGCCGTTCTGACCCAGCAGCGTTTTTGAGCAGTGTCAAGAGATTGGTACACGGCTCAGGACAGCGCTGCATTTAATCCCAACCCTCCTAGATTAAATCTAGCTGCTAAAGATAACTCCCAGGGAACACGAGCAGCAGTGGGCAGATCTGCCCGCCCGCCCTCCCTCAAAGATGCACCAGTCCTTATTCAGTCAATGCCATCTCACAGCGAACCACTGAAAACCAAGACGAGCGTGCCTGCAATAAAAGCAGCTGATCAATGTCCCTGCGTAAAACGCCCGATAATCCCTACACAGAGCAAGCATCTGGCATCAGACGCAGCATGCCAGAGAGATGAACAGGAAAAGTATCCATTGCATATTCCTGGCACCTTCTGCTGGCACAGGGGTGGGCGGAGAGCAGCGAAAGGGCTCCCGGGATTCAAAAAATCCCCCCCTCTCTCAGCAGATCGGCACAATCTTTAAAGGCCGTATGGCTTTGGCTGAACCACCATTCCAAAGTGAGGAGCTCAAGGTCAGCACAGCAAGCAGCGACTATCACGCGATGCTGTTGGAAGATAAGGGGCGAGTGTCCACCTCCTTTCCCACACCATCTTTGAGGTTACGCATTTAGCGCTATGGCAAAATACAGAACTGCTCTCGAAAATGCTGCATAAAGCACAGCCTAAGTGCCACAACGGGAAGGTCTCCTCCTGTTAAAACAATAAGTATCTGCGGATCCAGCACAAGCGTGCGGCGCTCCGTCCTCCCTGCCGCTCCCGGCCGAACGCGATGCCATGTTTCCGCAGGCGGACGGTGAAGCCCTCGCCGCTCCGACAGGGATACTCGGCGTTCTCAGGATGCAAAGGGGCCCTAATTCCGCAGGCAGGGAAGGCAGCTGCCACCCCCCCCGCAAGCACCCGCTGCGAGACGCATCCCTGCTCCGGGGAGGGCAGTCATCCCCGGTACCCGCGTCCCCCCTCCCAGCCCCGGATCCCGGGGATGCCCCCCTTCTCCCCTACCTTCTCCTGCGCCCGGGTCAGCTTCTTCTGGACGTTGCTGGCGATTTTCCCGGCCGTGACCCCCTTGCTGCCCAGCTCGGCCATCTTGCCTCCTCTTTTTAACGGGCTGCGAGCGGCGGACCGGCAGGAAGGGGGGGAAAACCCGGCGGGCAGGCGATGGCCCCGGCCGTCACCGCCGCCTCCCGCCCGCCGGCCGCCGCCGGCCGCCTTTTAAAGGGAAAGTGCTGCCTTAAAGGGACAAGGATGGGGGCAGGTTTTGGACGGATTTCTCCCACCCTGCCTGCCTCCTCCGGGTCCCCGCCGCCGCCTGTCCCAGAGGAAGCCAACAGGGTGGGAAAGGCTGGGAAGCATCTTAGGTGGTGGAATGAGTTTGCTGTCGTCTTTCATCCCGCAGCAAAACGACACTCTTGTTTTAAGAAGTCTGTACCAGTAATTGTTATCTCTGGTTGTCCAGATTCATAAAACAAAGGTAATTCCCAAATTACTCCTGGATCTTCACAAGCACAAAGGGGAAATTTAATTCCTTAAGGAATGGTACCTGCAAGTGAATCAAACCCCTGATTTTAGAAGGTGACATGAAATTTCAGAAGATTCCATCCTTTAATCATAGAATTATTAAGGTTGGAAAAGATCTCTCAGGTAATTGAGTTCCAACCATTACCCCAGCACTGTTGTGTTCACTGCTATACCATAGCCCCAAGTGCCACATTCCCCATACCCTTTGAACACTTCCATGGGATGGTGATTTCACCATTTCCCTGGGCAGTATATTCCAATGCCTTGACCACCCTTTCAGTGAAGAAATGTTTCCCAATATCCAATCTAAACCTCCCACAGCACATCCTGAAGCCATTTCTTCTAGTTCTGTCTCTTGTTACCTGGGAAAAGAGAAGGACCTCCACCTTGCTACAATCTTTCAGGAGAGTGATGAGGTCTCCCCTGAGACTCCTTTTCTCCAGACTGAATCCTCCCAGCTCCCTCAGCTGCTCCTCATGGGACTTGCGCTCCAGACTCTCCCCCAGCCTTGTTACCCTTCTGTGGACACATTCCAGCACCTCAATGTCCTTCCTTGAGTGGCCACAAAACTGAGCACAGGATTTGGGGTGTGCCTCACCAGTGCCAGGTACAGGGATCACAGGATGATCACGGCCCTGGTCCTAGTGGCCAAACTGATTCCATTTCTGATGCCATTAGCCACGATGGCATTGGCCTTCCTGGCCACCTGGCTTTGGTTTCGCTTTGCTAGGTCTCCTGGGCAAATACCTTTTGTGAAACTTTATTCCTTTACATGTCAGGACAAACTGCTGCTTCCTGGAATACGGGAAGCCACCTCATCACTGCTATTCACATCCTAACACTTGGCCCCCAAGCTTCCGTCAGTACCACACACCAGGGCTTGCGTGAGTGCTGGGGAAGCTTCCTTCCTTCCTATCCTGCTTCTGCACACTCATCCCAGCTCTTTGTGGGAGCTTGGGACTATGTGCACTCAGTACCCAGCACAGTACCAACCAATCCAGTGCTCTGCAGAAAACTGAGATATATAACAAACCTGCATTTACCTTTGTTTAAGATGGAAACACCAATTTCAATTAAACAATAGCACCAAAACCTCCCTGTCCCCGGACCATTTCACACAGTCATTACCTTTCCAGATGAAGACTGTTATCTCCAGTTTCACACACACAGGGAATAGTGCAGCATGCACTACTGCAAAGTAAAGGAGCAGATAAGTGTTGAAGGTGACAGCTTAAGAGAGCTAGGCCAGGTCTTCCAACTTATATGTCATTTACTGTTTCCCATTTCTGCTTCAGTACTGTTTCTGTTCATCCAGAACAGAAAATTAAAATAAGAACAATTAAAAACAATTGTCTTTCCAGAGCCCTTAGAAACTGTGGGCAGAGAACCTGTCAACACCTCTTTGTAAGGCTTCATGAGACAATGCCTCTGCATTTCTTCCCTGTTTTGACAATGGCTCATTTTTTATGACAAAACCTTCGTTCAGAATCCAGTTTAAATCCATGGTATACTTCAATTACGTTAGTAGTCATACTATTCCCATTTAACAAAATACTAGGGCATGTGTTTCAGTTATGTATGAGAGAAGTGCAGTGATACAAGACATACTCAGTGCGTGAGTACCCATGATGCCAATCTGTACTGCAAACTGCAAATTTATTCTATTCCTTCCTGGCTTTACATTTAATATTCATCTATCTGTATGATTAGTATTTAGTATTAATTTAGTATTTGTTTTCTGTAGTATTTATCCCAAATGTGTCTTTTTCACACACAAAAAATGTGTGATTTTTTGCATAATTTCAGCGTTACTAGTTATTTTCATATTACCTTTCTTCTTGGGTATCATCTATAATTTTTCTCTCACTCCCACCTCCCCCGCCTTAGCTGAGCTGTTAAGGTTGAAAGGTGCACATGTGGTTAAACATTTGTAACATCACGTTTAAAAGAGCAGATGTTTCAGCTTCACATTCCTCTCCACCCTACCTCATATATTTGCTTCTCCTGCTTAGGTCTTTTCTTCAGTGGAACTGGTTTTGAGGGGATTTTTTTGTCTGATTACATCCTCTCAAGTGAAAAGCAAATGATTGCAGAACATGAGCTGGGAAGAGAGTCCACAGCAAACATCAGACAGTCGTGAAACAAAAGCAGCCAGACACACATGTTCACCACAATGAGAAATGATGACAAACTGTGTACACTTTAAAAGCTGGGATTAGCAGCAAGTACCCACCTCTCAGCATGAGTCATTCCCCAGTTATTTCTGTGCTTGATTGGATCAGCACCAAAGCTGCAAAGCATTTGCTGGGCTCCAGGTGTGTTGCAAAAGGTACTCTCCTGACATGACCCACTTATTATGAGTGGCCATGCAACTGATTGACCATATAAGCCATTTCAGCCAGGTCATATATGCAGGAGGTTGTTGCTTTGTGAACAAGAGAGGCTTCAGTCTCTTATCTATCCACCATTGTTCTGATCTCAAGCTTACTGTGTTTTACAAGGTTATAAATGTAAATAATTTCAATTGGACTGCAGAGCAATTGTGTAGTAATAAACATACAGGCTAGCAACTTAATGCTTTTATATTTGTTTATACTCAGTGGCATTGTGAGACAGAGATGTCAAGACTTTTGGAAGCCATTAATGACAGATTCTGCACAACTGGAGTTAAAAGAAATCAAACTTAATGCTTGTGAGTGTCTCCTGCAACAAGATTTAAGTTCAGTATGTGCATATTTGTCTAATCTATTCTAACACTGGACCCCAGAACACTTCATTTCACTCACTGTAACCAGCTAAACATATTTGAGTCACCTTGGCTCCTTTTATAGTCAAAAGAGAGAAATCCGTATGTCCAAAGCTGATAAAAGGTAAACCAGAACATCCCCCTTAGCCACAGAGGGAGATTAGCTGAATAGCTTAAATAGCTCAAGTTAAGGAAGCCAGATGGGTTATGAAACCCACCTGTAGTCCATCTCCCTGGTGACAGGATGACTCATTTCCACAGTTCAGAGGGAAGAAGCAAATCTGTCAAACACTCTAGCACAAACAGGCATATTCAACATGTACGTACCCACCACTGCTTTTTTATGGCTTTCTTAATTGATTAATACTCTAGTCAATAATAATGATGTTAGGACTCAGCCCTGTAAGTGCATTTCACTTCTCAGTTGTCTCATTAAAGGGAGATGAACTGTTCACCTGTTTACAATTAAACATATGCTTAAATACTCACTGGCTTGGAGTCTGTTATTTTGTAGCTTAGGTACAATTTATTCCCTTCATTGCACAAATTGTTGCTCCAGCTCTGTTGTTCCAGTAAATCATCTGCTTCCTTTGGAAAATATTCTGAGAATTCTGGAAGTCTTCAACTATTTATTATAATATCTAAAAAATGAGAAATAATTATATACTCAAACGGATGGGCCAGTTTATCCCCATCTATAGCTACAGTAGAACACATGGCCCAACTGGTGGAATCACACAAAGGATATCATATAACCAGGATAACATATCAACAGCACAAACTGAAATGCAGGAGGTATTTGATATTTTCTATCAAACATACATGCACAAGGTTCCACGCTTGTGATAACCATGCCAGGTGGATTATGTAATGGTAACAGTTGTCCCAGTTGCAATGTCTTCCTCCTTGCTTCCCTTTACCAAGAGCCTCATTTTATTTCCTTGGCAACGAAATAGACTGACTTATTCACTGCACATTACTGACAAGAGCCATCTCTCCTTCAATTACTGCAAGCTTACTATCAATTCAGACCTTTTCAGTTTGCAAAATTATCCAGCTCTTTACTTTTGAGGTTTGGGATTTGATTTTTCAGAAAATAAGGATGGTAACTTTCCAGTCTGTGCAAATCCTGTTTTCTGTACATATCAAATTAAACATTGGATACAATTTATTCATACAATCTATTTAATAATTACTGACAGTTATAATAATGTTTTCGTAGACCTGGATCAGAAGAAAATACAACACAGAAAAATGTAAAAAAAAAATAAAATTATTCTTACCTGTAACAACTCAGCCATTTCCAGAGCTCTATTAACTCTGTAGAAAGGCTTTCGTAAAGATTCAGCAAAAAACAGAAGGCCTCAAATAGTTAGAAGTAGTTACAGTTGATATATTTCTCTTCCCAAATTATGTGACATTTTAACGTATCATTCAATGCTATGACATCTTCAAGTCTCTCTCCCAAATTTAGCAGAGAACATTCGCAGTCCTACAGCAAGCATTCTCTACAGTTTAATGAGTCAAAGCCATGTGTATACAGATATCAGGGTCGACAGCATGGTGGAAGAATAAACATAAATTTCAAGCAAAATTTTGGCTTTGTTTC
>WAAG01026783.1:0-13982 GCA_013390105.1 Tichodroma muraria | reverse complement strand
CACATTGTTAAATGTCTGTGTCTGGACTCGTTTCTGCTGCTTATGGGAGCTCAACTGCAAGACTTCACGGTAAATGCTGCACTGGAACTAGGAGTGCCCACGTCCCTACTGCTGAAAGTAGGGAAAAAATTTACTTTCACACTCCATGATGCAGAGCATGCACCCACCCAGTTTTAGCTCTGTGTTTACTGTAGCCAGTTTATTGTGGGCCATGGTAACTATCTACATTGTATGTCTGCTCTTGCTTGCATCCCTGAGAGATAATGAGATTGTGTGGCCATTAGATTGACAGCAGGGTTTCTTTTCCAAATTGCTTTGCTTCTCTTCTGTTCCTCATGCAGCCCCCTGAAATAACCTCTTTCAATACTGCAGAGTTCTTCTAAGAGATTTGTCTTTTCTGTTGGGCGCATCCATAAAAAACAAGGAATTCTACCTTGCAGTTTTGTTCCCTCAAAACATCAGTCTACATCCACCCATTCAAGTCAGCTTACTTTTGTCCCAAATCTGTCTTAATATCTTCAGGCAACCAAGAAACTGGCCTTTCATCTGTCTTGAACTCTTGAGAATTGCTCAACAGTTGCACAAAATTGTTTTTCTTCTTCCTGCTGTGAAGATAGTACCAAATTAGGAGTGTATTATAGGCCAGGCTTTTCCCAATTGCCAGGGGCTGTGATCTCATAACCTAAAGATGGAGAGATGTTCCTTTCTGTGCTTGACATGGAGGCCTAAAAGTCCTGTGCTCCTTTAGCCATTTTAGGGTTCTCAGTGTCTTACAGGGACTTTATTTCCCAGCTTTTCTGACACTTAACTGTGTCTGGCCAGGTAAATATTATGGGGTGTGCACAGCCGAAGAATACAGTGCCTCTAAATGATAGTGCAAAGAAATGGCACTAACGTTAGGCCTGATTTTCTTGCTCCTTTGTCAGAGGTCTTATGGATTTAATGGTTTGTGATAACTAAAATGTTGCCCTTCTATATCCTGTTTTTTCACTAAATTTCAAGAGAGATGCCAGGATTACCACCTGGGGTTTGGTTTGAGCGTTATAATCTCAACACTTGTAATTACAGTAAATTAGAATCCTTAGCTTCAGATCACTGCTTGATGTCCTGTTAGCTTGGAAATTAAATTATGCTGATTTAAATGTCTGCATCCGTTGTCTTTCCCAAATGTACAGCTTGGTTTTAAAGATGAATGCTTGCCATTTTGGGACAGACTGTGTGCTAGGTTTAAGTTCACTTAGCAAAGCTTTTTTTATTGAAGCAGCTCATGTAACTTGTTAACATGCAAGAAATTATTAAGCTTTCACTTCCTCCACTCCCATTTCCTGTTTGGATGTTGAAAGGAAGCCCTGATTGCTAATTTGTGATTAGCCAGCAACCCAAAGTGAACTTAATCCTGCGTGTTTGTGTGGTGCTTGCCTTTGCAGATGCAGCCTTACTCAGGAGCGGGATTGCAGCAGCTCATGTTTTGTGGGGAGAGCTGTAAACAATCTGCTCTTCTTTCTGTGAGTTCATGGCCTGCCTTCTGAGAACCGAGGTAATGCCTGCCTTGCCAGAGCATGGGAGGCAACACTAAAACGTTGGATGCTGCAGGAGAGAAAGGACACATGAGGGTGTTTTTCCAGTCTTGCTTGCCCAGGAGGTGGCACTGTGCAATAGTGGGATTTTTACCTGCAGCATTTGTCTTCTGGCCTGACTGTGCTTGTTTGAGATGTGACAGATGAGTGAAGATCCTTAGTCAGTAAAAACAGTGACTTGTACTTCTTTTAGGATGGCTCAGCTCTCTGTTGTGTGAAATGCATTGTCCTATCTGCTTTGCACTCCTGCATTAGGGAACTGACCTTTGTACGTAATCTTGTGCAGTCAGGATCAGAACTGGGTTTGTGGGTGAAATTGTTCTGGCCACAAAAGAAGTGGTGATGTCTTTGGAGCATCTTTACTTCTGAGGCTTTTGTGCAAGTCCTTTGTGTCCCCCTTGATACTTCCCTGACCTACTGACAAAGCAGCCAAAATGAAGAACTATATACATGTAGCTTGTGCTAGAAGACTAGAAAGTTTTGAGGAGTCTCTGGGGGATCTCTCTGTCCTGCATGCATCATGCTATGCTCCTGTTAGAGTACTGTTTGCTCTGGTTTAGTGCTTGTAAAGCACTCTGTGCTCACACACTGAGCTTTTTTTAAGGGATCTCTGACCCCACCTGCAAGTGCCTGCCAAATGCAGGCCAACACAGCTGAGATAAATCTAGAAAATCTTCCAGGTCTTTCATTTTTATAATGATAAGCTGAGACCATTTTCATTTCTCTCTCCAGTAACAGCCCCAGATTAGGAGCACATACGGATCTGTGGGTAATTCTGGTCTTGGAATGGATATGCTACTTTACAGAATGCTTATTAACTTTCTTATTTTAATTCTAAGAAAGGTGAAAAGGGGTAATGCTTTCATAACACAAGACTTACAAGAACTTATTTGTCACACAATGTAACAAATATGTTCACAATAGATCTTGGAGCTAGAAATGTTACGGGAATGTGAAATAGTTTTGTTATTATTAATGTTAAGTGGCCTATACATCTATAACAAAGCCCTCTTAGCAAACACGTCTTTTGAAATAGCCTGACCCTTTCCACTTCTGCAGAGACATTAATAGTTTCCTGGCTCAGTGTTTTCGGAAATGTCGTCATAGTCTGGNAGCTGTGGCGGGGTAGGAGGGGACGGCTTTGTTTGTGTGGGTGGAAGATGTAGAGGATGTAATACTGCTTTAGTATAGCTTTACATATTGGGACTCTAGAACTGTGTGAAAAATAGTATTTTTTGAGTTCATGGACAGAAACTGTAGATAATTTTTGTAACTAATTAATGTTTTTTTTTCTTCTTCCTATGCCATTTATTGCTTCAATGCCTGATGAAAGGGCTGTTGTCTTTGGGAAAGAATATTCTGTTGGTTTTAGGCTTTCATTGTCCTTTAATGAAGAGGTAAGAGCTCTTAAGAAATGGCAGTGCCTTGAAACAAATGTTGGTAGCTGATTATGACAATATGATTGGTGGGACAACAGCTTATTTGGTATGGTAAAAGGAGATCATTTCCTACAAGCAGAAAATGTAATTACTTAAGTTAAAGAACTACTACCGTATGAAATCTTAGTACAAAGCATCGTTACATGACACTCTGCAAAGCAAACCATGAGTGTCTGCAGCAGGCATCTGGTGACACTTTGTTCTCTATTATAAACACCAGCATTTACAGTGGGACAAACCCTGCCTTCCGTCCATAACTGATTCTCTCCCTTCTGAGGCAAAGCTCCCAGCAAGTGTGGCGGTCCTGACTGTGGTCTCTTGGCTGTGGAGAGCAGATATGCCTTGCAGTTTTCCCCCTACTGTGCTGTTGTCTGCTGCAAGCTTCACGCAGCCCCTCAGAGGTAACATCTCTGTTCCTGTTGATTTACACGTGGTTGTGTGGAGCTGCGAAGGTCCCTGTGTTCTGCCCTGGCTGTTCTGACCCCGTTTATCCTCTGCCTCTTCCCAGAGCATCCTCTGGAGGGGACCAAAGGTTTTGTCTGTTTTGGGGAAGTTGTGCTCTGTGTTTTCTCTTGTGTTCCATCAGTGCTGGAGACCAGTGTAATGTTTGTCAGCAATCTAGAGAAACTGAAGGAGAACACTTACTTCGTCCTGCATAGCTGTCTTTACAGAAACGAGCTGTGGCACCAAAATGAGACAGCCACCACCACTGCAAACTGAACCATAATGCATTATGTAAACTCCTCTCTTCACCTACCCCAAAGCAGAAAAATCAAACATGATTTCTTTTCAGCTTCTGCTTCAAACAGAAGTATGTGCAGCTGTCAGTGGTTCACTAAGAGTTCAAACCATGTTCAGGCTGCAGTTCAGGATCTGCAAACCTCCATTAAAATGTGCTTCAGGATTTCAGAAGGATGCAAAAGGAGGACAAGGGTACCAAGATACCCTGATTAGAGTCCATTCCAAAGGGAGAATTGCTGCTGATTTAGTGCATTTGTGTTTTATGAATCTGGGGTTGCTGCTTGGTCCCAAAGCACATGATGCAGGCAATTTCTTTCCCAAGTAACACCGTTGGAGATCTGAATAGGCGTACACTGAGCAGGATGTGTAGGTAAAGGGGTGAGTACAACATTGTTATTGTTGCTTGTTCCCACAACGAATTCAGAACAAAGTGCCCGTGTCAGATGCTCCTACAACTATTTGGGGGCTTTGGAGTAGACAAGTCTCTCTTTCTGACTGTTGCCTTCCATGGTTGGATTTCATCTCGGTCATCAGGGTGTATAGGCCCTGATGGGAGAAGTGTAGCTTTTTTTCTCATCCCTCTTTCTTGGGTTTTCAGGGTCTAGGGAAGGCAGAGCTCTTCTCAGTTAAATCGTTAGTTCAGTCATTTGCAAATGGGAGCTTTTTAATTTTTATTGGTTTGTGGTTAAACTGTCGTGAGCTGTGCATGTATTAATTGTAAAATAAACATCTCTCTCATCCAGCAGAGGAATTGTGACCTCAGGAAGAATCAGATTTAAAAATAAGACTATCACTTTAATCCTCAGCTTGTACCCCACTCCCCTCAGGCTTTTGTGATGATGGCTGGAATTTCTTCATTGACTGTAGGATTTTTTTTTTTTTTAATAAACAGTGACATTCTCGCAAACCAGAAACTATCCAATCCTACCCAAAGAGATTTAGTGAAAGTGAAACTGTAGAGAAGATGAAGACAAACTATTTCTTACATTTTTGTCTTATTCTTGTGTCCTACCGTGTGACTTGGCTATAGCAGTCACGTGAAAATGCGTGCCCTGTTCTGTAAAGCTGAATACACTGTGATCTCTGTGTTTACAGCAGATACAAGGAAAAGATTTTTTTGTCTTCGGGCATGTCTGTGCAGGGCCTAGAACACTTCTGGCTCTACATAAGAAATAATAAGGCCAAACCCTCACTGCCAGCTAGTGAAATGAAAATGCTGTACTTCACAGTTATGTCATTGGAGAATTATATTTCATTAGAGTTGATATTAAAAACCCTGATGTCAGTTGTGAAATGTGGCCGACTTCAAATTTGCAAAACACATAGGAAATTTTTTCGTAATGTGTTGTCACTTTAGAAGTCTGGCAGTCCTTTAGGTTCACTCATAAAACTTTAAGCTCTCTGAAGGGGAAAACCCCAAAGCTATTTCCCCTAAGCTTTAAAAGCTTTGCTTTTACTAGCAAATGCCATTTTTACAAAGTATATGCAAGTAATGTTCTGGATGCTTCAAACAGCAGCAGCTGTTAGGACTTTCAGGTTGGAGAACTGGATTAAGTAGTCATGAGAAGTAAGTTTTTCTAGATATTTAAATGTGAGCTTTTAGAAGGTCAGTGAACAGGGTAGAGAATAGCAGTCCAAACTGTTTCAGGTTATTAAATGCAAAAACACACCTATTGTTCTGCTCTTTTCCCTTCCCATTTGGTGGTTCACGGTCTTGTGCTACTGGGAAAAGGACTGTGTGCACAGCACTTGTGTTGTTTCCAACAGGTCACTGAGCTGCAGAACAGTTTCCATGTTAGTTTTCACAAATTTATGAAGTACTTTTGTAAATCAGACTTCTGTGATAGTCACAGTAAAGACATGAGTGGTATATGTGAATATATGTGCTGGCTCTTATTTTTGCTTGCTAGACAATATTGAAATGTCCAGTGCAGTATGTAAGATTATTTCTGTTACAGTTATATTTATGGTAGGAGATGGTAAATGGTACTTGATTCTAGGCAGAATTTTCTGCTTTGGGTTTTTGCTCAGATGCGGAGAACTTGTGAACATACCTACATAGTTATTTGCTAATAGAAAAATGTATTGTGGTTAAATTAGCAAATCCAAACTGTTTGTGGCTTGAAAATAGGATAATGACTAGATGTGTGTCCTTTTCTGCTTGAATACATCCAACTCCACACTGTTCTCCTTATTGAATGCTACACTGGGCAATAGCCATTGTCTGCTACATCGACTCAGAAGCTGTTTTGGTGCTGTACCAACAAATAAAACTAACAGTGGCACAGTTCACATTTGGGGGGAACTTCACTTTTCCCCTACATACTCTGATTATAATCCCCTTTCTCCACATTGATATTTGTAAATATCTGTTACACGATTGTAGAACATCCTTTACAAGATTTTCTCTAGGGAGATGTCTCCAATCAACCTGGTAAAACCTTTCTTACAGGTCTATCCAATTGTGTATAGCATTTCTTAAAATTCACTGGAGTTAATGGCATTAAAGTGGTGAATCTTAGTAATGTGAAAGCTGTTCAGTGGACAGACATGGCTGAAATTCCAGTTAATCCCTGGCTGGGCAGATGCAGCTGTTCCTTTTTTACTTTGTCAGCCTACTTGCATGAGCTGGTCATTGTCTCTTTGGTGAGACAAAGGAGTGGGATGCTTGTGTGTAACAGTTAGATCAGCCTGTGGGATCAGGGACTGGTTAAGGGAGTTTGTTTTTATCAGCATGTTCTGAGGCAAGTGGAAACTGGATGGTTTGGATTAGGAAAAGTCCCTGAAGTGTGCATATGTTTAACTTGTTAGCTTCATGTACTTGGGGACTATAAAATCAGTGACAAACCCACCTTTTCTTTTTGGGGGGGGGGTTGGTGGTTGTTTTGGTTTCTTTTTATTTTGGTAAAAATAGTAAAGGCACTGAAACACTTTCTGGAAACAGAAAACATTCCCAGCTTTTATGGATATGTGGTCAGCCAGCTCTTGCTCGTTCCCTTATAAGCAATATTCTTAACGGGAAGAAGTTGCTACTATTTCAGGTCAGTGTGTGTGTTTTCTTTTACAGTTGCCATGGCACTGGCAAGAGAGATATGTTCTGTAGTTGTTTGTCTTGTTATAAGATGTGAATTTTATTTTCAGCACTGTATTTGCAGCATAATAGCATGTGCAGTAATTTTCCATACTTCACCAAAGTTGTCCATGTTGGAGTTACTGCACTGTTTTTTTCTTGTTTGTCATAGAATGTTTTACGTGCCCACCTTTGGTGCACTAGAGTCAATAGCTCCTACATACAGCCTTTGAAGTTTGGATATTCTATAGCCTAGCGGATACTTAAGGTTAGAGACATTATGTCATGGTTGCAATCTTACATAAACACAAACCAGAGAGCCTAATCTAGCAGTTTTTTATACAGCTCAATAAACTTGGCTATGCTACAGCTTATCTTTTGAGGAGGTGTCCAATATTGATTTAAAGACTTCAGGTGATGGAGAATCTAACCAAGATGAACTTTAAATTAATAGCTACTAAATTTTTCTGAGCTCTGTCAGTGTTTAAAAATGTAGCTTTACTTAAAATAAAGTGCAGCAAAACAACAGCAGCAGCAGCCACAGCCAAAATCTACCGTTTCTCCTTTGTTTTCCTCATGTTTTCTCTTTTTTTAGTGAGATTTTCATCACGCTGATTGGAATCAAATGTCTCAGTACTCCGGCTCTTACTTACTGCTATTACAGAAACAAGTTTAGGGAAGTCCGTAGGGTTGTCAAAGTGAGTTTGACAATCTGAAGTGTGTTGGCGTAACTAGAAACGAGTCAAGCCTGAGACACGCTGACACGCGTTGAGCCGCAGCTTTTCCCTGCCATGGGTTCCTGTTACTTGGACGACGCCTGTCGCTGGTTCACTGTGAATCAGCTTTGCTGACGTGACTCTGTTTATCACACAGGAAACCGCAGTGAGGTGTCTGCAAGTGGCACAAGGCTCTCTTACCCCTACACGTGGCATTCAGGTGGAATACAGTATTGAAGGAAGCCAGAGTTTTTATGATGCTGTGTTGTGGTTAGCCAGATCAAGTAAAGCAAACCTGTTTTGTCTTTGCATCTCTTTGGCCTTGCCTTTTTGGTTTGTTTGCTTGGGGGTTTTCTTTAGGGGTTTTTGTTCGTTTTTTAAAATAGCTGAAAATACAGATCAGCTTTGGAGGAAATAGTGAAAGGGAAGAAGCCCATAGCTACCAAAACAAACTTGACTAATGCTGAGTCATGAGAAAGTAGAAGACCTGTTTCTCAAGTTTTATTAGCAGTGCGTGTAAGAAAAATGTAAAAGCATTTTCTGCTGTCTCAGAATGCTGGGTTTGAGACTAACAAAAATTCAACCCTTTCAGTTACAGCAGTGACACAGCCAGGGGCTGGTTTGGGGGTGGCACCACTTTTTTAGATACCTTTTCACAAGGTATCTAAAATTTAATTAGGGCATAGGGATACACAGAACACCCACTTGTCTGTTTAGTCAAATTTGCTTCTTGTTTGACAGTGTTTAGGGGCTTCTGAATTAAAACCAGTTAAAAACAGTATTGCTGCTTTCAGCTGTTTCCTTAACCTTGCTGAAGTCATCCCTTAGTAGATAGAAGAGCAAAGAAATGCTTTGCCAACCAAAGGTATTTACAGAAGAGGGAGCTCCTGTTTTCTGTCACATCTGTTTGCATCAGTGTGCCCTCATGGCTTGTTTTCTTTTAAGGTTCCATGAGATGAGCAGAAGAGACTGTTTTTCCTTTATACATATACAAGAGTTAAGTCTCTAAACTGGGGACGTTGGTTTTCTGAGCATCAATATAATCAACTCTCATTCAAGTTAGTAGAAACTTGACTGATAGTAAGAATTGACCCAGACTCAAGTTACAGGAGCGGCAGGTGGGTTAGCATCCTCTTTTTGGATGAGCCATTTCTCATCACAAATGTAATCTGAAGAGTGTTGCCATTGTTTTGTTCTTAATTTATATGCAGTTTATTAGCCAGCTTTTGTACCTGATAAGAACATGTGGTCTTGAACCATTTAAAGTTTTCCAGGATTTGGAGTTTATTACTGCTGTAAAAGATTTCCATAACAGACTTCCTTCAGTTGGTTTTGTGTATTTATTTTATGCTTATTATTTTGAAATTGATACTGATCCGCTGCCATTTCATGACAAATTATGAAATGGGCTTACAATTAATCAGTGTGCTGGTTTTGTTGAGAGAGATCCTTCTTAATTGCCTCTGTTTTCTCTTCCTGGCATATAAATCTTTCCATGATACATATTATATTAAGTGGTATAAAAATGAAGAATTCAGCTTCTTCAAGGGATATGTTACAAACAGACCGTGAGTGTAAATCAGTGTAATTATGTGCTGGCAATTGAGGAGTTAAATAAGTTTCCAATTTAAGGTGGGAGGTTGCCTGAAGACATCTGGGGCTGTCTTTTCCAGAAGCCACAGGTTCACATGGGATAACCAGGTGCCACACAGTACCTGGGCCCTGTGGGGCTTACACAGCTCAATGCTGCTGCAGTATGTCCCTGTGTTCCCAAAACTTGCCTTCCAAACTGCACCTCACAAAACCACTTTGCTTGATCCTAATGCTATAGCTGGCATTTAGGACTGTGATGTAACTTCGCAGCAGAATCTGTAGTCGGTGGTGGAAACCAAAAGAGCATCAGAGTGAAAAACGTTTTGGCCCCTTAACTTAAATGCTGATGTCAGCTCAGCTGAGCTCCCAGATTCCCATTTGGCAAGAGACAGATTACATAAGCAGCAGTAATTTTCCCCATGCTTGGAAAGAATTGGTTGAAATGCTTAGCAACTCCCCACAAGTGCAGCGGGCTGCTGCCTGCAGTGCTTGGTCAGAAAGCAAAAATGGACATTTTTTTTTTTTTTTTGGCAGGACCGTGGTCAGCCAGCCCAGCTCTGCCTGCGTGGGCCGGGGAGGCCTGTGTGCTCCGCTGGCCACCACGGGGATGTGCTGCACTAGCTGAGAGCATCCTGTGTGGCAAAGCCAGCTTGGGAGCTCTGGGTGGGGCCAGCCTGGAGGTACCCACGGTTAGGGTGAATCTTGAATGAGGTTAATGGTTTTCTTTGCCTGATAGTAAACTGATAGTTTAAAAAAATCACAGACAAATGCTCTATGCATCTCCTAAAGCGAGGGGGACTGGCATTTGGAAAATTCACCTTTGCATTTGTTTGGAACTTATTTTCATGCTCTCTGTGGGGATTATTTTGTCTGATCTCAAGTGCCTCTGTGCTTCCAATACAGATGCTTTTCATTCTTCCTCTAAATTAGACCAAATGCTCAGCAGGAAGAGCAGATGTTCACCAATTACAGAAAAATAAATTAATTGAAAAGGAAAAGAAATCTGGAGGTGGGGCAGGGCATGTTAGTTGCTAGGTCACTCTTGTATGGGACAATCTGCTACGTTTTTTGAGCACAGACAAAGGCAGATAGAGGATCCTACCTGGTACCTTGCTCTGGGCAGCTCCCAGGCCATCACTGGGGCCATCAGCTCCCCAAAGTCCCACCTTCACAGGCCCAGAGAGGCACAGGGGCACAATGACAGGCAGAAAACTAACTAAAGACACAAAGGAAAGGACACCAGGTCTAGATTGTTTCCAGGACTGTCCGAGGAGAGCCTCAGCCCCGGGGTCCAGATCTAAAACCCATCAAGATGAGTCAGTGCCAGGGCACTTTTTGGAGATATCTGGTTATGTGTGTGACAGTCTGTGCCAGCAGCTGGAGTGGGCTTGTTTGTCTGGGTGCCAGCAGCTGGGAGCGCTGGGATCCAGTGATACTAAAGTGGCTACTGGGCAGACTCTGTGAGCCCAGCAGCTGAAGGAATCTACATTACCCATGTGTGTGGACATGCATGTGTGTGTATAAATATATAATTATGGAAATTAAAATGGAAAATAAATGATGAAAAAAGGATGGAGGAAACAGGCTTGTGTGGAGAAAATAAAACTGATTACTCAGGTATCACCAAAGGGGAAATCTGATGAGGCAGACACAATCTAAATTGAGTTTTGAAGAAGCTAGCAGCTGCAGAAGATGGATGTTTCTATGTTTTAGTGCAAATAAATGGCCAAGGCTGAAGTTTTTGTGTCTTTAGCAGAAGACATCAGCCTGAAGATCTCAGTGGAGGAGGTTAATAGCAAAGAATAATTGCTTTCATTATTGTTTTAGGAGAAGGAAGCAGTAAATCTGCGGCATTGTTTTTTAGTGCCTTATGAGGTGAACTCCCCCATGCTTGCTTGCTGAGATCACATGAGATGCCCAGGTATGTTTTATGATAGCACACGTTTTTGAGGGCTTTGTGTAAGCTCCTATGTAAGAATCCTTTAGTGCCAGTCTGTCTGTTTAATACTATCCTATGAGGTGCTGAAGTTAAATTTGGCTCCTACTTTTGAAGGGTTTTGATGATGGATTGCCTGGAATCTGTGAGCCATGACCTCTGGAAAAGTGGTATTTTGAAGCCTGTTTTTACATTGATACTGAAGCCATTTAATTTGGTAACTGAAACATTTGTTTTTATTCTAGCAACGGAAGCTGGATTTAGAACATTGTTTTTATAGCAATTAAGAAATCCCTCGAGGAGGAGCCCTACAACTTCTTATTTAAAGGGTTAACTCCTTGATATGTTAGTCAGCTCTCATTTAACTCTGATGATTGTGTGGGTTTTTGGATTGGCAAGACCACAGCTGCTCCCAATATCCTCTGGTGCATCAACTGGTTGTGGAAGGTGTAAGTGCAGAGTAAGGACTCATCTAATGACGGTGCCCAGTGCTCCTTAAAACTTGCACTGCTTCTTACAGAAATCTGGCCACTTGGGTTTTTTCAAAGGATAATATGCCATGTGTGCTCTATCTTAATTTTATACATGGTTAGCTTGATTTATGTTTTAGTCTTTTCTGGTCATCTTTTCCCACTTTGCCTGCATAATTAAAAATTTACTTGAAACACATCTGTACTTCACTTACCACTGACTGCTATCAAAATTAAACCATGCAGTACATCTGATGGGGGCAAGCTGACTTTTGGTTTTTTAATATTCTACCTGAAATGTTTTTCTTTCAATGTGTTAAAATATGAGAAATTATAAACCCAGTAGCAATCAGTTGGTTTGTTTGTAGTGTACAATTGATGTTAGTTGTCTCTTTACAAAACAGACGCAGCTTGACTGACTTTGAAATAAATTACCCCAGTTTTCAGGGCAAATAACCAAGGAATTCTGTTTTCTTCTGGAAAAGCCATAGAAAGAAACATCTAAATTAAACATCTAAATTAAATATTAGCATCTTTTGGAAGCAAATTGCAAACATTCAAAATGCAATAAAATCTGCAGTTATGGTTACAAAATTATCTAGCTAACTTTCATTTATACTTTGCAGATGCATAAAAGGCCTGTTGAGGGAAGTCCAGCCACGTGCAGAAATTTAGGAACCTATTTAATTTTCTGATTGAGTTTCTTGTTTTGGTCACTTTGATTTCAGGAGGATTTGGGTCTGCTTTCTAAAAAAGCTTGTTAAGTATCAGTATTTTCTCTGAGGAGTTAAGGAATAATGTTCAAGTTATATGTGGAGATCTAAAATGCTACTTTACATTTATCGGGGTAAAGACTGACTTAGCTATTTAGAAGGAAAACCACTCGACTGACCACAGAATTTGTGCGTTCACTTTCTTTGAGAGAAGCCTGCTCTATCTGATATGGTGCATATTTATATGTGATGTGTTGTTTTATAATGCTAAGATCTGCTTGTAAAATACCAAGAGAGTGAGGAGGTAGAATACTGTGTAAGACATACCAAAGGATGTGAAATTTTAATTTAGGAAGAAAAGTTTCAACATTAGGTGCTTGTGAAAATGTAACAAAAGACTTTACCTTAGTGGATATATTGAGGAAGTCTAATGTCAGATTCCTTCTGTGTTTTTTAATAGGTAAGTGTCTGTGACTGGAAAGTAAGTTCAGTAAGTGACTGAATTCCACAAAATCAGTACAAAGTTTGCCATTGAATTCCGTGTGACTAAGATTTGGCTTACAGTGTTTATGGCACTCAGGCTGGATTCCTGTCTTAGTCACACTGGTGAAGCTCAAAACAGTTTGCTGGTCACTGGTTGTAAATCCATGGTGGTGGGTTACTGTACAGAAAACCCCTCCAAACAGATGAAGCATTTAATAAGGGAAGCTTTGGAAAGATTGGCTCTGCTGGGGCAAGTCTCAGGCCATCTCATTAAGGAAAGGTGAGGCATTCCTTAACATAGCACAGAGAATCAGAGAACTTCATTGATCCAAATGAGCTTTTTCAGCTTCAACCAGGAATTGCTTAAGCGTAAGTACAAAATACGCTTCAAATTTGTCTGCTTTGCTTTTTTTTGTCGACCAGCAGTGGAGTGTTAGCTCAGATGTAGGAAGACCCAGGTTTATTTCAGATGTTTGTTGTAAGTCTGTGTTGTCCATTTGTACGGGTCTCTATGGGCAGAAGTAGATGGAGCTTCTTCCATTTTGTGGAAATGCTCCAAGCGGGTCCAACCCAAAGGCTGTTTCCAACCTAAATGATTCTGTGATTCTATGACATTTTATCATTGTGGTAGCCAAAGCAAGCAAGTGGTTATAATTCATCCCTTCTACTTTTGGCATTAACTAAGAGAATGGAATTGATAGACACATTAATTATTCTGTTGCATTCTTCACAAAAGAGAAATAATTCCCAAATTACAGTAATTTCATTGGAAGTATTGCAGCAATGCTTTTTAATCAGAAATCTTAATGGCAAGAGGATGGAAATTACTATCCATATTGGGAATGCATAACAGACCACCAAACATCAAGAAATATCCATGATAGGAATTTTGGTTTATAGTCTTTTTAGTTTGAAGCCAAGAGATCTAACAATCCTGTTACACAACATACTTACGCACTTTGCTGAGTTTTGATCATTGGACTCCCCATGGCGTTTGAAAGAAAGGAAATAAAAAGCCCGTGACACTAGTTCTGTTGACCCTCTTCCAAACTGCTAACAGCTCTTGTTATTTTTATTGTTTAAGGAAAAAAAATATAAAAATTGTCTTGCAAGAGCTTGGGATTCCAGCTATTCTGCAAAAGATAAAAATTCTGAATATTTTATAGGATGTGAATTTCTGGGGCTAGAGGCTATGAAATTTGCACTCTGGTTTTTGAAACACAGCTTCAGACAGTTGCCAGTGA
>WAAG01026781.1:65066-86475 GCA_013390105.1 Tichodroma muraria | reverse complement strand
GACATTTTTAGATGGACTTTTCTGTGTAGATTCATGGTCTACGTCAGACATACAGCAGCTGCACATGAGTCTGAAACTTCCTTTACAGCAATAGCTATTGAGCCATCAGACCTTTCAGTATTAAATTCAAAGCTAAATAATTGATCAGCAAACTTTGTTTTCTGATATGAAAGAAAACCACTAATTTGCATGAGCACAGTGTTGTGAAATATGAATTTCTCCTGCAAGATGCATTTTGTACTCCATAGCCCCTGATAAGGTAGTCTTCTTCCCTGATTCATTATCCAGAATATTATCTGACTTTCCTTGGAAGTACATTTGGGACTAGGAATGGAATTCTTGCAATTTCAAGTTTTCCCACAAGTTTAGCAGATTTTGTATATTTGTGCCTTTCAATAAATTTTGAAATACTCTGCACTGAGTAATTCTTATTATAAACAGCTGTAAGCAAAGAGAACCCAAATGCAATTGCCAAGCATACATATAATTGTATAATAAGTGGGTCATCTGCTTCTACTTCAAACTTTTAAAAAAGGCATTTTTTTGTTTACTTCGACGTTTGTGGGGTGCTTTTCATAACAATGCATTACTTGTTTAATTGCCTTAGAAGAATGTCTTTCTTCTCTGTCTGTCTGTCTTTTTCATGCGTACACTGTGTTCATGTGGGGTATGTCTCTGAAGGCTTGACAAATCAGAAAAGCACAGAACTGATGAACCAAATTAAAGGGGAGAACAAATTCCAGTACATCTGGACTGCCCATGCTCTTCCATTATGTGTAGAATATTGGGTGTTTGCATATTACCCCTGCCTTAAAACAGGTTAGGAGCTGGCCTGCTCCCTGCCTCCCAGTACAATTAGTTCTGTTCTTCAGCAGGCAGGACTAAATGTCTGCATGATTATGTGCTACTGGAAGGGGTAGTGCATCTGCCAACCTTTCATCCACCTGCATTCTGTCTTATTTTGGATATCCGCTGTTGTCAGTGTCCTATTTCAGGGATGACCTGTAAAAGTTTGCGCTGAATTTTTTCTTGTCAAGGCAGCTTTTACACAGAACTGTAACACATAGGAAATCTTCCCCAAATCAGCACTGGGGTGTCAATAGATGTAACTGTGAGGAGCAGATGTGCTTTTGGAAACCTCAGCGTGCCTGCTGAGGGCATTTCCTTTCATTGGTCTGTGTAAGAAACAGCCAAACACGTGCATCAAAGCTCATTGGAAGACTGAGATCCAGCCCCACCTCCTTCCGCCCTGAGGACTGAGCTTTATGGTTTTAAGCAAAACCAACACAAGAGCAATGCCTTTTGAAGCTGCCTTGCTTGTTCACCTCCCTCACATCAAACAGAAGCGTATCTGAAACAGATGAATACAGAGGAAAACCAAAAGTGCTCTCTCCCTTGCTTTTGAGCTACTGTATTTAGGAGGGAGAAATTGTAACAACAAATAGAAAGCAGACTGTTTTCAGATATTGATTGATGGCTCTTATGGATAAAGAAGGCAGCAAGAACAAGACAACCAGGGCTTCTTGTAGGTAATATATTTGAAGAGGATACACATGAAGGCACTTACACAAAAGGCAAAGAACCATGCCAAAGTAAAGAAACTTGAAAGACACTAAACATTCAAAAGCTGATTGATGATGTCTCTTAGAACTTAACATGCTCACAGGAGCAAAACCTGGATCTCTGTGGAGCTGCTGTCATTAAAATTGAGTCTTCATGAAAAGGGAAGAACAAACAGACAACAAAGCCAAAGAAGAAGAATAGGATTAATATATACAGAGTAGATGAGGGGGCAGCAGACTGTTTGAGATGGTTAATCATCAACCCTAAATGTTTTGTTTGTTCCAGGACCTGACACAGTTTGTGGTAGTCCTAGCAGGACTTAGATTCTAGGGTGGGTAGACCCTTGGATCTGATGTATTGTGGCAGTTCCTATGTTACTAAAAGATTAGAGGAGATTGTAAGAGAGAAAATTGGCTTAGTTGAGGGATGAAGAAGCCTTAAATACTTTAAGCATCAGTTAGGATAAACATGCATTTAAAATCTTCTCCAAACTTTCTGAAAATCTGGACTGAAAAACTGCCTGAAAATGTTACAGATTGGCAAAAGTACTGTTGACTTTGTTCACAAAAATAGAAATGAATGTAGCCTACTAGAAAGAATTTAAATTGTCATTTCTATGTTAGTTCTGGAACTGCAAATCTTTGATGTCTGGATAAGCCGTAGGATAATCTATTAAATACATTGGTATTCCAAAATCCAAAGTTGTTGAAATGATTCAGAGCAACAAATCAGTCAGTATTAGGTTTGAAGTGACTGTGACCGTGAGTTCAATTTCTCGGTACTGTCTTGTAAATACTGATGTTCCACAACTGAAATGGGAAGAGCTACTAAACACTGTATTTAGCACAGATGTTTCCTGTTATAACAGCTTAGTAAAATTTCAGTATTCAGTGGGCCTTTAACACCCACCCTCCATCTGTGGTATTCATTTTTAGCATTGTGGAATAGGCCAAAAAAGCAAGCATAGAATTAAAAAGAAACCCCATCAGGATGTTTTCTCTAGCTCCACTTTCTTTTTTTCCCTATCTGTGTTCCATCATTTGTGTGTGGAAGCATTTCACGGGTGGCAACATGGATAAGACAAAGCATCTGGGAGTCACGCCTATTGCAGCCAAGTGCACGGCAAACAAGCCCTTGAGCATATGCTGCATCCATAAGTGCTAATTGAGAAAGGCTGATTACGTCAGTTGAGTAAGAATAATATTCTTTGCCAAATGACCAGTTTGTGCTTGCGGCTTTTAAGTAGCTGTGGTTCACCAAAGTGCTTGAGAAGTGCCTTTAACTTCGAAGAGGAAGCTGAGTGAAGGGCTGGAGGCAAGAAATGCTGAGGGACCGGATGAGCACTTTGAGAGTAACAAAGTCAATAACCCAGAGAGTTGCCACAAATCCACTCAAACAAAATGATGGTAAAGCTCATTTTTGAGTAACTTGCTTGGGAGACAGAGAAGGAGAAGGAAGCAAGCATTAAAGTAACTCTGACCATAACATGTATTGCAAAAACATTCAAAATTTACAGTGTATACCAACTTCTTAAGTTTCTTTCGTGTATGTTTATTCCAAGTTGAATATTCCAAAACCTTAACATATGGCCTGTTATTTATTGAATAACCTGCAAGACAGAGCACAGGTGTCATTTGTGAATTTTCAAGTTAACTCCTAGATTTGTGGTGATTGGAGAATAGGTAAGGAGTCTAAAATGTATTTACTATGGAGGAGAGCAGTGCCATTGCAAGGGTCTCATCCATGGGATGCAAACCTTGCTGAGTCCACACTGCCTGTGGCACATGGACCTGCACCTCCTTATCTGTGTGTGTTCCTTCACTCTACACCGTGGCATGAAACCCAGGGCAGCCTCCGCTGGCCTGCACTGCCCTCACACCACCCTTAGGAAGAGCTCACAGGCAGACAGCGCGCCTTTCCGTGGAGATTTAATAGCTCCGTGTCCTACTCTGTATTCCTTGTGTTCCAATTATAGCTTCAAAATTATTACTAATTTCTTTTTAATTTCCAAATTCCATTTGGCATCTTACACTGAAATTTCCTGCAGAGAAAGAATTCAAGCTATTGGATAGAAATATTTCTTGTCATATTCCCCCACAGATGGTCCAATCTGCTCTGCAGTTCATGCCTGACAGCTAGTTAATCTGGCAGTGCAGGAACATACATTTAAAAATGCAGGTTCTGGCATCAGCCTCAGGCAAGCACCTCAACTGTGTTCTGTACCCTGAAATTGAGGAATTCAGTCTCTGTTCTCCTTAAAGATGTCAAGAGTGTGTTTTCCAGATATAAGGTATAATGTAGAAGATAACTCTGAAATCGTGATGTGACTAGGAATGTTTGTGTTGCAATACACTAACAATGTTTTTGTAATTACACCACTGGCTTAGAGCAGTTTCCTAAAGGTGACTGAGAAAAGCAAACCCTTTCATGGTAGGTCTGAATTTGTTACTCATGGACTTTCATCTCCTCTAGAAAACAAGAGAAGGAAGTAAAAATGTTGAAAAATGTTGCACTAAACAAAATGTATTTGAAACCTTGGCAAAGCATTGGACAAATGCTTTATGCTATATATTTGTTAGGTCTAATTTTGTTATCTGGTTTAACCATCTTTGTACAAAATTTATAAAATATTACTGAATTGCATGTATATGTTTCTCATCAGGGACTCTGGGAAGTCTTATAAAAATGGACTAAGAAAGCAGAATATATTATGGAGTGTTTTGTCTTAGTGGCACATTATAGAAATAGACAATTTATTATAAATACAGTAATTTCCCTTTGATACAGAAAATACAACAAATATGCACCTTTGCTCAGAACCATGAATCTTAGGTTAGAAATATATTTAGAAAGCAATTTGTGACTAAAAATTTAGGATTTTTTCCCCTTATTTACTACAGGACTATTTTAATCCTCTTAATTTTTTTTAGATAAAGTTATGGTATTTCTGGTGACCACATGTTGTATTGAAAAAGTGTGTTTTCCAGTCTGTTTATTCCAGATTAGACAAATTGCCACGTGAGATTCTACAAAAGTTTTTGCACTTTAAATACATCAGTTTTTGTTAATGCAAAAGAGATAAAACTGATTTTTCCATTTGCTCTGAAATGACAGTCTGAAAATGGCAGCAAGCAAGTTTTACAAAACTCTACCTCTGTTATTGCCTTTCCATTCTGTATGGTATTTGTCAAGAGATAATGCAAAAATTCATATGAGTCATTTACTCAAACTTTAAGGCTGAGTAGTACATTTAATATCACATTTTCCATTCCTTTTTGATGCAGAAATAAAAAATCAAGAAATGAGGATGTGATTATATCTTTATAGGTTATATATAATGTAAATTCTGAAATGGGTGCAGAAGTTTTCCATAATTCTTTTTAGCCAAAAAAAGCTTAAAAGCTTTTACAACTGTCCCTAGGGATTCCAGTGAGGTGATGATAATTTTTGTTATGAATTAATCTTAGAAAATTTCATAGTAGCAAAAAATTGTGAACATTTAAAGAAATAATGCAACTTTAAGAACAGTTCTGAAATATTTCAGCTAGCATAAACTAAGGGCTGGCTTTCAAAGAAGCTGTATATTCCTGATTTTAATTGTCCTCTAATTCATCTCCTTTGAAAAGAATTAAATTCAAATGAAGGAGAGGTTCCCCAGGTAGTTTTTACAAGAATCACTCATTCAGAGGAGCTTTAGGGTCATGCATAAGCATAGCTCATAGAATCAAAATACAGTCTGGGTTGGAAGGGCCCTTAAAGACCATCTCGTTCCACCAGGCCAGGTTGCTCAGAGCCCCATCCGACCTGGCCTTGAGCACTTCCAGGGATGGGGCCACCACAGCTTCTCTTGGCAACCTGTGCCAGTGCCCAGCCACCCTCACGGCAAAGAATTTCTCCCTAATGTCTAATTTAAATCCTCCCTCTTTCAGTTTGAAGCCATTCTCTCTTGTCCTACAACTCCAGGCCCTTGTCCCTGCAAAGTCCTTCTCCAGCTCTTTAGGAGCCCCTTTAGGCACTGGAAGGTGCTGTAAGGTCCCCCTGAAGCCTTTTATTCTCCAGGCTGAACAGCCCAGCTCTCCCGGCCTGTCCTCAGAGCAGAGATGCTCCAGCCCTCTGATCATACTTGGGACCACCCTGTGGGCTTGCTCCAGCAGGTCCACGTCCTTGTTATGCTGGGAGCCCCAGAGCTGGATGCAGCATTCCAGGTCTCCCACNGCCACCACAGCTTCTCTTGGCAACCTGTGCCAGTGCCCAGCCACCCTCACGGCAAAGAATTTCTCCCTAATGTCTAATTTAAATCCTCCCTCTTTCAGTTTGAAGCCATTCTCTCTTGTCCTACAACTCCAGGCCCTTGTCCCTGCAAAGTCCTTCTCCAGCTCTTTAGGAGCCCCTTTAGGCACTGGAAGGTGCTGTAAGGTCCCCCTGAAGCCTTTTATTCTCCAGGCTGAACAGCCCAGCTCTCCCGGCCTGTCCTCAGAGCAGAGATGCTCCAGCCCTCTGATCATACTTGGGACCACCCTGTGGGCTTGCTCCAGCAGGTCCACGTCCTTGTTATGCTGGGAGCCCCAGAGCTGGATGCAGCATTCCAGGTCTCCCACAAGAGCAGAGTAGAGAGGGAGAATCCCCTCCCTTGACCTGCTGGTCGCACTTCTTTTGGTGCAGTCGAGGATATGATTGCCCTTTTGAGCTGCAAACACACACTGCCAGCTCATGTCCAGCCTCTCACCCACCAACACCCCCAAGTCCACCCCCCAAGTCCACCCAGAGCTGCCCTCACTCTTCTCTCTGCCCAGCCTGTATTTGTGCTTGGGATTTCCCAAGCCCAGGTGCAGGACCTTGCACTTGGCCTTGTGGAACTTTGTGAGGTTCATGTAGACCAATCTCTCAGGCCTGTCAGGGTCCCTCTGGATGCTAATCCTCCCCTCCATTTTTTTCTATTTAGACTTAGGCAGGTTGGTCTAAATTAAAGAACTGGTGTATTTTCCAGATTATTTTTGCTTTAGCTATAGGTTCTTGATATTCTTTTTCCCTTTCTCAAGGCTTTGTTTCATGCATTATAACACCTGTTCCCTTTGAGAAGAACAAAATACGTAATGAAATTAAGTTCTTACTTGGAATTACAAGTAAAGTATAATTTTTCAGATTTCACAGCAAGGGATATCTGGGCTGTATCACTGGCAAATCACTTCAGCTGTAGTCCTTAGGGAGCCATTAGTACTGCTATGGAGCATATCACATATAGCCAGTCTTCATCAGGAATTATGACAGCCCAAGGAAGGCAGGTTTTGACATACCATATTTTGCTTGTATTATATTTTGAGCCATGCATCCCTGTATTTTGCTGACGGATTGTCAGGGAAGTGATTAGTCTAGATTACATGGTGACGATTCCATTTTATAAAGCAAAACAAAAAAAAGCAAGCAAAAAGGAATTGCTTTTGGCAGAAGGTGATCCCATTACTTAGAAGAAAAAACTATTTGATGTTAAATTAAATGCTTATCAAAATGAATACAACAGAATATGACAACAAATAATAGATAATAACTAGTTAATAACTCTGAAATAAGGATTTGGACATATCTTCTCCTCATTCAGTACCAAATCAAAACTGTGTAAGCAATGTTACATTGAACACTTGGCTCCATAGAAATAGCTACTAGTAATGAACTACAGGGCCCAGCTACTACAGATGTGACAGTAGCTGGCATTGTATAATGTTGGCAGCATCCTAATGTGGAAAATATCTGTGTATACCATAATTTCTGGAAGTGCTTCCTTGCAAGGCTGCTTATTTTCACTGGGGCCTTTGAATAGCAGTGGTGCTGTTCTGTTAAGGAAGTTGGTTTGGGATTTTGTCCAGGGAAATTGGGTGTGTTGAGACTAGTGGGTGCAGAGAAGGAAACCCCCACAAAACCCTGACTTTTAAAGAGTTGACCCTGTGTCCCAAGGGCTGAAGCCAATATGCAGTTGGAGAATTGTGCTGGAATGCCAAAGGTGCAGCAGTGCTCCAATGCTCGTTTCTCCTGGGAAGGTAGCTCACGGCACAGCTGGTCCCTGACTGCACCTCAGGACTGCAGATCTCTGGTCACCTTCTTTCCAAGCAGCAGCATGCCATTATGATTGTCTTCTGCAACAGGCTGATTTATGAGGAGAAAAACTTTCAGTCCCAGAAGAAAGTAAATAAAATTTCTTAAAAAATGTGGGCTGCCAAAAGAGGGACTAATATAATACATATAAGCCATAAATCCATTAAAAGTTCATGCACTGCAGTGGTTAGGATAGTGCCTTCTTGGGAAATAGGCTTCATTTTTTCATTTCTTTCAAGACTTGTGCTGTTTTGAGTGACAGAAGCTCAGATCTGTGGGAAATGGAACATTTCAGAAGTGAGTATGTTCTTTTTCCTGGGCAGGCACTCTTGGTCACCTGAAGGAACGCTGATCCGCCTCCTTTGGTGATGACAAATCAGATGGCCTTTAAAAGTATTCTCAATTAATATTTTTATTGCAGACCTACTAGGGAGTTGTTGTGGTGTGCTTTCTAGATTATGGTGGTATAACATTCCTAAGTAAAGGCAACATAAACATCACATCTTTTAACTTCAACTGCTAACTTGAAACCAAAAAGCATTCTTTGAGTACAGTTCTTGGACTTTGTTCAGTCAACCTTTGAAGAAAGAGAATGTGCCTTTTGTATAAATCAGGTCCAGACATAAACACATGGGACAATTTGCTCACTGCATTTGAAGTTAAAATTTGACATAACAAAGGATATTGCATGAAACTATTCTGAAGTTAAAAAAGATCAGTACTGAGCTAAAGTTTATTGCCAGTACTGTTCTTGCTGATCAAGGCTATGCTAATGTGGTCTAGGGTTACTTTAATACTTTGCAGCCTCTCATTCCCTTGGTGCGTGTTTTAAGCATGCATATCACTCACTTTTATAATAAAATAACTTGATAAAACCTTCTGCTTTGTGCTGGTCTCCTGAAGTAAAAAGTCATAGATATGTTAAGTCTCACATTGTTTGTTCCAGCTTCATTATGTTTGATGAAAAAATTATATTTATTGGTAATATTTCATTACATGCAGTACTTCCTAAGTAACTGGATTGCTGTAAGGAAGGACATTTTTCACCTGAATAATGAAATTGTATCCTAGTTATTTCTCTCTGGTCCTCTTTGTAAGACACATATAGGAGATTGACAACTTTAACCACTATTATACAACATGATGGAAAATTTTGAAAAGGACTTTTGTCTTTAGGGATGGATGAGTGGAATCTTTACAGTCTGTCTAAAAGATGTACTGTGCAGCTTTTTATTCTCTGTGCAGGAAGAGGTGTGTCTATGGTCTAAATATAATTATGGGTCAGAGTGTAAATGTTAGGTTGTGTGAAGTCCATGACTGAAAGCAGACTATCAATTATGTCAGTGGGAGGTTGCTGCCAAGATCAAGAGTAGATTATAGGCCTGGCTAAGGCTGCACCCACACAGCTTTGCTGCTGCGTTGGTGCTGACGTGCTACCCTAGCAAAGAGCACGGCACTCCTGTGCATGCAGCGTATTCTGGTTTGCTGTGAGCGAAGGATGCTCCCTGGAAGCGTGCTGTCCTGGAGGTGCCCATGTAACTGTCTCCCTGCACTCAGCTTTTGCTGATGCAAACAGCCATGTGTCAGTTTTGGCCGTGTCCATGTCCGGAGCACTCACAGCTCTGATTCATGGTCAGAGAAGCCTGGCCTTCAGCAGATGAACCGAGAGGGACGAGCCCAGCCCTTGCCCTGCGCCATGGTGAAGGGGTTGAATGATCGTAAGATTCTCTGTGTAGCATGGGACAGGGATAGAAACAATTATTCACCTAGGACAGCCACTTGTAATTCTAGGGCATCCAAATTCCCAGTGAGTCATCAAGTTAAAATTTAAAAGAACATTTTTCTTTCCAGTCTTTGTTTTGGTCAGGAAGCAGAAGAAGCAGAAAAATCAACTTCTAGAAGAAACCTAATTTGGTCTAAAACCATTAGACGGAAAGCTCTTGATTTGCCTCTTAGATATAAGACAAAATTACTAGTTTTAAAAATCAAGACTTTTCAATGTACAAACTACTAAACTTACTCCAGTTTCTTCACTTTGGCCTTACCAAATCATGGGGTTTATAACTAAGGGATTGCAAAGCATTGAATGTAAAAATATTGAGACATGATGGATGCAGAATCTTTGTTACACAAAGTAGAAAGTATTGATCCAAAAAATGCTCAGAGGCAAACCAATTAGAGACCCATTGACAGCAAAATGACCTGCTCATCCATCTTTCAAATGAAATTTAAAACCTAGGTCCACATCATTTGTAGCCATTTTAAACTCTTGAGCATTTTTACTGAAGTCTGAATGCTGTTAATTTTGGTCTCCTGGCCAAACTCCAAACTGAATAATTATTCTGCTTCTTTCCTAAATTACAGCAGCAGCTTCATTAGGAACAAATGCATTCATAGTTTGCTGACCTAAACTGCTCTTATATTGCTATGCACTATTAACTGTTGCTGCATTTCCAGCCGAGGCTGGCTGCATTTCCATGATTAAATGACCACTGGACAAAACGTGTATATCTTTAGCTCGTTTAAAAGGCTGAGGGACAAAAGATGCTGTATATATAAATGCTATCAAAGAAATAATTTTAGGCCCAGAACATGCAGGTGTTGAAGTGGTGTCACTGAACAGGGGGAACTACTGGCATTCATTGATGTAGCTGGATGAAAGACAGAGACTATTTGGGTACAGAGGGTGTTTGCTTATGGGTTGGAAACTTGTGGCCACTGATTATCATGAAAAAGGCAGTTACATTGAGAAGAATTGCAAAATTACAGAACAAAATAGGAAGCAAAGGTAGTGGACATTTACTAAAAAAAGAGGCTCAGTGCTTTCTGAATGTGCGTTTCTGGATAATGAGGTTAGCTAGCATGTTGATGCTAGCTGCATGTTGATTTTTTTCATCAAGATGCATGTTTTTTTTTTTTCCAGAAGTAAAAGTGATCAAATTGTTGAAAAGTCCCATAAAATATTCCAGACATTCTATGCATGGTTTCTTAAGACTCTATACTTTGTTCTAATTTTGTTATAGCTTCGTTTGAAAAGGTCCACACTGTCTGAAAGGTGAGGGAAACCCTGCAACAGTGTAAGATGAGCAGGACATTTTACAGACTTTATCTTTCTACTGTGTCTTTAGTCTTTATCAAGTATCAATACTTTATCAAGTAGTTAACTGTGTCTACTGGTCTTTATCATTCTACTTTATCTTTCTAGCTCTTTGGATACAGCTTCACCCTTGCTTTCCAGTGCTATCACTGTTGTACAGCACCTGAATTAGTTGCCTAAAATGGTTTTAACTACCAATTTAGTGGGAGATGTTCAACTGCACAGCTGTTCCTAAAAAAGTCCAGAACAGTCTAAAACTGAAAGTGTTGTTTATGGGAAACTATTCCAGTTGTGGGAGAGCCACCTGGCAAGAAAGCTCTCTAATCCACAGAATGGTTACAGTGGCAGCAAGGAACAGATTTGAACCCCAAGGTCTTGGCTTTCATTAACCTTTGTCTCTGTGCTGTGAAGTAGAAACACTGCCTGATCCTTTCATATAGCCTGGAATCAGACTATACTATAGGACTGGGCAATTTTCTTTCTGTAGATGAGTTCAACAAGTACAAAGCAGAACTGTGCTCCCATTCTCCTAAGTGTAAGCGGGTTATTTCACTAGTTAGCAGATTCAAAATCAGGAAAAAATCACAGATTTATTTCCAGCACAAAAGCTATTACTAAAATATACTTTTATTGTCTTAGAAGTCAGAACCTTGGAGTAAAGGTACTCTATTTGGTGTGCTCTATTCCGTGTGCTATTTTGCAGGTGTTCATGGTAAACTTGAGTACGATTATTCAGTATCATTTTGTTGTTGTGTGACTGGTACCAGAACTCTAAATCCCTACACTTATTCTTTCCTAACAGTGAAACACTTATTCCCGAAGTGTTCAGTTCATTAGTTAACTGAAATTATTGTGGTCATGCTTCAATACTTTACTAGGATTGATTCTTAGGCTGTTAGGATGTATTAATGCTCTTTTATTTTCTCTCTTATGAACTGTACTGAAAGCACAGTGTTCTTTGCAAATAGGAAAGTATCTATTCCCTCCAAAATGTCAGTGTTTGTCATCAAGGAAAAGAACAAAAACTAGTTACTGTCATGCACATCACCAATCAAAGCGACTGCTGACCATTGTGGATTGTCTCCTAATCTCTCTCAAATGAAGAAAAAGTGCATTTAGGGAAACTGAAGCATCTTTGAACAGTCTGCTATGAGTCAAATGGGTTTGTTTTGCAACAGATTTTATTTGCTATGAATAATTTGATGAGCTTTATTTAATTGGCAGACACAACAGTAACCACTCATATCACATTTCCCATAGGCTCCAAATCATGTCTGAGCCCTTTTGCACAGTTAAATGGTTACTAGTTTTCTTCTTTCAACATCTGTTTTAGTCAACCTTGCCAAGTATCTATTCATTGCTGTTATTACAAGTTGTTAAATATTTAAAATTACAAAACAGCTTCATGGTTGTGCCTGAACATCTTTTAACTGTCTTATTTTGGATTTTGTAACTTTGTATATCATTTACAGAACTTTAGGAGAAAACACAGAAATCTGGTAGTAAAAGAAAAAGGGAGGCACAGCAAGTACATCATTAACAGAATCATTAGCAGAATTACAGATTCTCACTTAGATTTCAGTAGAATATAGACATCTAAAGCACTTAGGAAAATCAGCATTTTTTTAAAATCTAAACAGAAACAATCCACAGCTTTCTCCTGCCTTGCAATAATAGTCCAGTGCACCGATGTTAATTGTATTGGAAAACCTAGTAAAACCCAAGTAAAATGTACATGTCTGCATGTCATTGTTCCGATGTGGTGGATAATGGAAACCAACACTGCAATATTTGAGTCACAGGATTAGTCAATTCTTTTTGACTTGAAGGACCAGCACTGGATATTAAGAACAACAGTAGATTTCTAAACTTCTCATACAAACCAATTAGTCTTTTCACTAATATTCTCTCTAATAATACGCAACAAGAGATCTTACGTTAATTCTAAGCCTTCATTCTATCCCCTCTGTACACAAGCAGCTTAGTAAAAGACTTCAGTCTGAACAGAATTCAGACCACAATGTACTTCTCATTGTATACAAAAAACATGTGCTTACCCAAGTTGGCCTTACTTGATGATATGTCCCACTTTGGCATAAACTATTTTATAAAATGAAAATTGAAAATAGACGTTAATGAAGAGTCCCTCCTTAGAAACAGTGAATAGGTTATATCGCAAGCCAAGAATTCTCAATTTTATACCCTCTTCCACAGAAAGCACAGCTCTGTCACATATTTGAATGGCTGTTTTTTCAAAATTGTCATGTTCTTCAAAATATTGCTAAACAAGATCATTGTGTACCACATTCTTGTGCCAAAATATACAAAATGTGCTATATCAGTCACATATATAGCTAGGCATTCAGGACAGGACTCAGAATTGGCTTTTTTTAACTGTAAATAACAAGCCTCTATTATGACCTAAATGCTATTCTCTGTGAAACAACCGTAACATTTATTTACCCAGCAGAACAGCTTCCCTCAAATTATAGCAAACTGTGAGAGACAGAAGAAAAAGACAGAGAAAATTTAGGCTCAGACCATGGGCATTTTTAAATAAAAGGCTGATCTGTCATTCCCTAAGAGAGACCAGTACTTTGCCTGTAATGAGCAGTTACTCTGAAGCTGGCTTTGTGGCTGAATGAAAGAATAAGGAATTGTGTATGAAGGAGATCAGATTTCCTGCTATAACCAGGAATACATAAGCTGGTGTGTAAAAAAGAATGTGCAAAATAGTCTTCTCCATGCTGGATCTTGTACTAGAACAGAGGTCCATGTAATTTGATATGAATTTTGAAGGAAATAGGATTCGAAATGAAGCCCTAATATGGGATTTAATTGATCAGATACACAGTAAAATACAAAACCACTGTTCAAGGAAAAGGTTTTTGTAACACCCAGAAGCAGTTACTGGGTTCGTTATCTTACCATTACTTGTGACTAAGAATATGATAGGTTTCTTTTGTGGGATTTCATGAAGGAATATCCTGAAAAGCAGAATTTTGTGGAAGGAAATAATCCTGAATTTCAGACAGAAAGGTTTTACCTCATTAGTTTTCTTGCATTCTTCAAGGATACAGTGTCACAGCTGTGGCTGGTGTGAGTGATACAAGGGACGTAATGCCATGCTTGTGGAAATAGTAGGAAGATGTTACTATGCCTTAGCAGTAATAGCAGTAGAATGAGCATGCAATGGATAAAGATCCATCTTTGGACAGGAGGGTGGGATTATTTTAAAAATTGAATGTTACCTTAAGGATATGAGAATGAGCTCTTGTTTGTCACAGTATCTAACTACACAGGATTACAATATCAATTTAAAAATATATAGCAATATCAATTTTCAAAGAAACAATTGCTTATGAAACCAAAACCGAAGGTAAAGAAATTGCAGAATAATACAACTATGTCCTAGGAGAGTTATCTATTTAAGATTATAGAGGAGCTAAAGAATCAGTCAAGAACAATGCAGACAAACTTAATAATATCAAGTTTACATAAGTACATATTGCATGAGTTAAGAACATGTTCACGGCAAAGCTGAGTTAGAGGATTTTTACAATTCTAGCTGCTTTCATCTTGAAAAAAATCACTTGAGCAGCTGTGTCAGTGAGTTACTGACACAGAGAGAACTGAGCCCTGCTGAGGGTTTGCGGGGAAAAGAAGCTTGGCTAAGAGTTTCTGAAGAACATATTTCCTAGCCTAGTGAGATAATACAAAAGTTATACTTGCCAAAAGTCAAGGACAGTGGTCTTGTTTGGTTTCCTGGGAGAATCTGAGTTTTGGGTTAGATGAGGGAATCCAGGGGTGTTTAACCACAGTTTTGGAAACTCTGCTCCGGTACAAAATTCTCACTTCACTAAACTGCAGGCCTGACTTTCCATCTCTCTTACAATTTCCCTTCTATTAGGAGCCTAATCTTCGTATGTTTGCAGAGCAGAGTGTACTGAAGTCTCAACCTCTGAGACACTTCAGACCCACAGCTCTAGGAAAGAATATTCATAGCAGTGGTGAAGGAAATAAAGGTGGGAGAAAATACAGTGATAAGAAGAGGCTGAACAGAAGTGTTAGATTTTCCTCTGTAGTTTGTGGGGTGATTGCAGGCCACTCCACTCTGTAGACACAGCTCTACCTCTCCAGATTTCATGAAGAGGCAGGAAAATCAGGCTTAGAGTTTACTTTGCATCCCTGGATTTTACTCCCCCCCTAGACTGCCCTCGTGTGGTCTTAGTTCCAGCATAGAAAGTGTGCTGGAAGCACAAAATAATTACACTTGGGGTTTTGGAGAAGTGTGAAGCAGTCACATCATAACTTGGACCTGATTCAGGATTTTTAACCAATCCTGTAGTTCTGGACTAAAACTGCATGGTGCAGATGTGAATCTGTTGTTATTTCATTAGAACAATAGTTCTTAATCTGATTATCAGCTCCTGTGCTCTAAGAGCACTATGATCTAAATGCCAGTTTCTTACCTTTTTATTCTCTGAGTTTATGTCTCCTGGTTGCTGTTGTGTGGCTTATGTGAAATCAGTGGGTGATTTCAGACCTGTGCACGGGAGATAGGTTGTTATAAAATGAAATCAGTATCTCCAAGCAAATGGCATAATTAGCACTATCAGATCTCTGGAACAGAGAGGGCAAGGCTTTGGGGATAGTGGCACTGCACCACTTTCTCTCAGACATGACTCCTGCACTCGAGTCACCAGTTATGGAGGTTAAAACTCCCCCTAACTATAGAATGTGCTGGACGTGTTTCACTGATCTCTGGAAGAGTTTTGTCTGTAGTGCACGAGTCCTTTCACAGCTCTGAATTGTCCGGAAGCATAAAGGAAATGTGGCGGTGCCATCTCAGGGCAGTCCTGTGCTCCCCCTAACCCAGCAGCGTCTGAGCAAGGTCTGACTGGAGCCCGCTGGAGCCTGGTCGTGGCTCTGTGTCAGATTGCAGGCTGTTTCCCTGGCTTAAAAAGACAGGATTGCCTGGCTCTCACAGTCCCCTCTTCTTTCTGCCTTGTGCTCTTGGCTGGGTTGCACCCAAGCGCCGCTGAAGTAAGATCCATGTTTTCCAGGGATCAAGGGCTCACACTGCCTGCGGTATAGGCAGACATAACTCTAATTATTAGTCAGTAGCAATGCGCTGTCTCATGCTGAATTGTGGCCTAAATACTTCTACACCAGTGATTTGCTGGGCAGTTTTACTTTGGCTGCTGCCTTAACTGATACTAAAATGCAGCATGGAGAAGGCACTCGGCCAGAGCTCTGTCCGCTCTTCCTGGCTAGGCCACGCTCATGCTCCTTCTGATTTGCTGCCTGTCACATAGGAATAGTAATACTGAAATTCCCTTGTAAAGTGCTTATATAGCTACAACCACTCGGTAAGAATTAATTGTTATTATTACTGTAGACTTTGGGAGCCAAATTTTGACCTTTCCTTGCACTCGTATGTCATCAAATTGCTATAAGCCTGTCTGAAGAAATAATTTAACCAGCAGGCTGTAGTAGAGCAAGGGCTGCAAAAAAATGCTCGCATCACAGATCCGATTGAAGGCTGTTGTCCTGCTATCAAAACAGGAACAGGAGAGAAGAGATCTAAACAGCAGCAGGTCCTAGCAACCACTTCCCACAATCCCTTCTAGGAGAGGTGAACTGATGGAAGTTCATTTGTGTGTGATTTGAAGAAAAATCTTAAGAAAAGCGACAGATAAAAGAAACAAGAGTTGTGAAACTGAATATGATGAGGCCTGTTGGCCATGTGACCCTGGCTGTCTCTTCGAATCCTTTTCTGGTTGTTAGCAACTGCCCCTTTCCTTCAGTTCAGACACTCTTCTGTTTAGGCAAACACAAATAACTGCTCTGTTCTTTTGTCTAAGATATACGAGGAAAGCAGAAAGAACAAAAGTAACTTTTCCATGAGAAACCAGAGTCTGATCTTGAACAGGCTGTAGGAATTCAGAGAACAAAGCAGCTAATGCCTCTGCTACCAGGCAGAGTTCCTACAGCTTTACAAGAGGGAAAAGGCGTGGGAAATTTTTGGCAACCCACCCCATGCTCTGACTTCCACATTTAAGAAAAGGCAAAGGGTGGTGGTAGAATATATCAGAGCAATACCCTTAGAAATTAGTAACAGAATGTGTAAAAAATCAGTTTCAGTTTGAGTCATGATTTCTCAACAGTGCATCCATTACACAATAAAACACTACCCAACATATCCTGATGGGCCTAATTAATCACTGAGGAAACATTCTAATAGTCACAAAAAATGAAGGTACAATTATTTTAATATGATCTGATAATGACTGGTTTGTGGAAAGAAGGCTGGATATTGGCAGTTCTTTCCAAAGAGAATTCCAAATGAAAAAGGTAAGATTTGCAAATAGCCATGATCTGTACATTCCAATTGTATCAGAAAAGAAAGCATCTGAAATACATGGCTGTGGAAACAGAGATTTTACAGCTCTTCTTCTAATTGTTCTCCCTAATTTTCTGCAAATTTCACATTATGACCAGTGCTCCCCATTGTCAGCCTCAGGCCCTTTTCCCGCTGGTGCTCTTAGGTGTTCCTTATTGCTTCTTTCATACTAAAATGAGTAAGTTCCTTATTGTTTCCTTGTATGCAGGTTGCCACAGGTTCTTCTAACATCCTTGATTATCTAGCATTACAGTGATTATCAATAAATAGGAAAGTGGATTAGCAATGGTCAATGATTAACTGGACACAGAAACACATGAAGAGTGCAGGTAACAGGATAATTGCCCTGCTCAGGGAGTCTGTGTGGACAAATGCCTGAGATTTTGCAGCAGAACTATGCATTGAATTATTGTAGAAGGCACATTTCATTCATTAGCTGTGGAAATAATCTGGTGGTAAAAAGATGAAGAGTCTGCTATGCATTTTGGTGTTGCCTAGAATTTGTAGATATTTCTGGGTTGGTTTAGTTTTACAATATAGTTTCTTAGGTGATATGTGTAAATGTGTATGTACCTTTACTCTTTAGAGATGGATATTTTTTTTATTTCCCTCCTCCTTCCCTCTAGCCACTGTCAGTGAAAATGATCAATTCTAATGTAATAACTCAACTCTACCATGTATTAATTTTAGATGGCACCCCTGTGTCACATCGTGCTAAAGCCTGTCCTCATTGTATCTGGACACTTTTTTTCCTTTAAGATCCCTGACAGCAAAGCTTTTGACTAAATCCACGACAAACCTCTGTTTAACACTCAGCAATCTGTTCTCCATTATCCAGTTGGACTATTCCTTTGGGTTGTGCCCGGAAGTTTCATTGCAACTATTTAGAACTAGACTAGATATCAGAGTGGAAAGTAGACTTTGAGAAGGAAGAAGGAGCAAAGAAAGATTACTACTTTTATTCGTAACAGAGGCGTTTTTGTGTGTGCTCATAAAGGAAAGAAAGCAATTTTAAATCCAGCTTTTCAATGAATGAAACTTTTCATGTTCTTTCAAATTTGGATCATACTTCAGTGTATTTCTAAGGCAGTCCACCCCCCACTTTTAACAGAACAGCAAATCACTGCATCACATTCTGACTGTGCAGGTGGGAAGCTTTTCTGATGTTTTGTCCCAGTCCTACAACAAATCAACAAGGCAGGTCACAAACTCACTTTCAGCTGCAGCCCAGTCATGGTCCCTTCTCCTATCCCCCAAAGCAGACCCTGTTGTGAGGTGGAGCTTCATGCTCCCCAGCACGGGCTTACACTGACCTGTTTTCCACCAGTGAGATGATGAACTTGCAGGAAAGAAAATGTTCCAATACATTTTATCATTTGGACATGGGCCAAATTTGCCTTGATTTCCCTGGTGTGAGTCAGAAATGGCTGAGTTAGATCACTGTAAATTGGATAAGCCTTACTGGCTCAGTAGAATGACTGAATTTGGCCCATTGCTTTACTACTGTGCTATTAAAACAGTCAATCTTCTGGCTGCATGGAATAATGCTAAAAAACTATAATTTACATATGTTGGGATGTGCTCTGGATAGCAGTGTAACAAGACGGAATATCAGACTTAATAATGTTTTGTGCCACTGTGCTGACAGCGTATGTGTGGCAGCACTGCAGAAAAAAAGCATCCTCATTATTCTCAGTGTGTTCTGCAGCATACCAAGGCATCTGGGCAAGGTCAGTTTTTTCCAGCCATGTCAGGGCAGGAAAAAACATTGTCTGAAATGAGGTATAAAGATGAATAAAAATTATTTCCTTGTTTTAGCTTGAAGAAATGTTGTTTTTTTTTTTTTGAAAAAACAGGAAGACAGTTTGAAAATATTTCATCTAATGTGAACACTTCCGTGTATCTTCAGTTAACATAAAAAATACATCAAAATTTATGATTAGTTATGTGTCTCCTTGGTCCTGTTTGCATTATACGTACATCTGAAGTGGAAGCAATGCCATTTATAAATAATTTAATTAAAATAATGACAAGTATTATTTCTGTATCACGGGAAACTGTAAACATTGGTTGACTAAGGCTGAGAATCATGAAATGCAATCTTGATTACTAGAAGCCACGATAATCAGCTGAACTGAGGCAAACAGGACAACAAACCTTTTAAAAAGGTGTTTACAGCTGCTAGGGTGGGACTAACATCTTAGAAGAGTTAGCGTAGTCAGTGCTTTGAACTGCACAATATTTTGGAATAAACCATTAAAGCAACATAGGATCTCTTCATTCTGCATGTCTTCTGAATATTCTACAGCCCTCAGAGCTTCTCCCCATATTTTATGTTCCTGTTGTCTACCAGCCCTGTGGCTTAGCAGTAAATCTCCAAGCCAGCCCTTCTTCACAGTGGTGGCTGAGCAGTGATCAGGTAAAAAGTATGGAAGAGATGCTGCCCCTGGATCATTGCAGGCAGGCATTTCTGTCCTGTTATCCCTCTCCTAGCTATAACTATCACGGTCTGCTTAACAATGAATAAAGACTCATGCATCTTGCACTCTCCTGGGAGGAACTTCTCTGGCTTGCCATGCAGAAACCTTCTTCTGGTTTCCCGACTGTCCCCTACTTTAAGATGGGGGCATTTTTTTTCAGCTTTTCTGCTCAGGATTTTAACCCTGACCCTGATGCATTTAAAGAAAAAAAGAATAATTTTTGTACTATCAAGATAAGCAAAGAAGGTGTTAGAGCCTCCTCTTGTAAGACGGACTCAGCTTTCCCTTGACTATTATTTCTAGTTTGATTTCAGCTTTCTTTAATATTGGTACCAAAATTGTGCAAAGCTTTCTGACTGGCTGTAGAGTGGAACGCTTTTCAAACTGGGTCACCCTCTGCAAGGGTGAACTTTTACTCCAAGTTCAAAGTCAAAAGCATCATAAAGCTCAGAGTTATCACCCTGAGGATAAAATACACAGAGCATTTAAACCATAAATGCTGTCAATCACAGCATCTGTGTTACTCCATCAGGCCAAAATGACACTGTCTGCTTTGCAAGTGACACTGCCTTTTCCTCTCAGTGTGTTCATTTCTCTGCTTTTCAGTCTCTGGTGCCTCATTTCTGACTCATCATATGAACTGAGCCAAAGAATGGGAACAGAGAGCTCAGGCTTCGTGTTTTCCTTCCATGCTGCCTGCACACTGGGAGATAAGAGTTTCCCAGTTCTCTGTCTGTAAATTGCAGCAGACCTACAAAACAAGCAAAAATATGTTTTGGGGGGGCTAAAGTTCTGATCCCAAATTACAAACGTGATAGACAAATTTTGACTAATTTGCACTCTCTGAAGAAATGGGGTGTTTTAATCGTGACTTTTTAAGAGTTCAGATTTTGAATATGGAATGATCATTAAATTAGGTAAACTATTCGCCAGCATCACCATTATTTATTTATTTATTTAACTTAAAACGGTTTGAAATGAGAACGAAATGAAGAGGTTGTTTGATAAAAGGAATAAAACTCACGGACCAGCCAAAAAATCTTAGTGAGGTGCCACCTTGTGCCTGCGAAGCGCCATGGCCGAACCTGCGCGCAGGGCGGGCAAATGCCGTAGAATTTGGAATGGGAAAAAAACCAGAACAGGGCTTTAAAAATCTCTGCTGTTAGCGGGCACCTGTCTCTCAAAACAGTGCATCCCTGAAAGGGAAGGCAGGTGTCGTTAAAACAGTGAAACGCAGTCTTTCGCCCTCAGGAGGGGTGCGTTTGAAAAGCCTTCGGAGAGGACAGTTCCGGTTTCACAGCTGTCCCTCGTGCCCAGCTGGCATTCGGCAACCAGCGTGTGTCAGAGCCGGCACGGGGTTGTGGCCGGAGCCGTGCCCGGGGTTGTGCCGGGGGCTGTGCCGGGGGCTGTGCCCGGGGAGCTGTGCCGGGGGCTGTGCCCGGGGCTGTGCCCGGGGCTGTGCCGGGGGGCTGTGCCCGGGGGGTTGTGCCCGGGGGCTGTGCCCGGGGGCTGTGCCCGGGGGGTTGTGCCCGGGGCTGGGCCCGGAGCTGTGCCCGGAGCTGTGCCCGGGGGCTCTTCCAGGAGTGAGCTGGAGGGGCATCAGCCGCCCCATCTGGGCACTGGGCGCCGCGTCGAGCGATCAGCTGTTTTGACATTCACCTGCAACGTGTGCTGCTTCTCTCATCAGTGCACGGAGAAGGAGGATGCTGCCAGCAATGGGAATGCTTCCCATCTTTGTAGTCTGCTGAAAAACATTTTTAGGTTTATTAAAAATTA
>WAAG01026781.1:23495-64388 GCA_013390105.1 Tichodroma muraria | reverse complement strand
CGGGGGGCTGTGCCCGGGGGCTGTGCCCGGGGAGCTGTGCCCGGAGCTGTGCCGGGGGGCTGTGCCCGGGGGGCTGTGCCCGGGGAGCTGTGCCCGGAGCTGTGCCCGGGGGGCTGTGCCCGGGGAGCTGTGCCTGGGGAGCTCTGCCCGGGGAGCTGTGCCCGGGGAGCTGTGCCTGGGGGCTGTGCCCGGGGCTGTGCCCGGGGGCTGTGCCCGGGGGGTTGTGCCCGGGGCTGTGCCCGGAGCTGTGCCCGGAGCTGTGCCCGGGGGCTCTTCCAGGAGTGAGCTGGAGGGGCATCAGCCGCCCCATCTGGGCACTGGGCGCCGCGTCGAGCGATCAGCTGTTTTGACATTCACCTGCAACGTGTGCTGCTTCTCTCATCAGTGCACGGAGAAGGAGGATGCTGCCAGCAATGGGAATGCTTCCCATCTTTGTAGTCTGCTGAAAAACATTTTTAGGTTTATTAAAAATTAATTTTTATATTTTTGTTTTTAAAACGTTAACACAAATTTTGCTGCTTTTGGCATTTTCTGTATGTAACAAAGTTTCCCTTCTCTTTTTATTTTGTGATTTGTATTTTCTTGAAAATTAAGACGTTTTAATGCAATTCCAGCCTCAGGGAATACAAGGAGAGTAGAATTTGATGACATGAAGTGCTGAATTAGTATGAATTTCAGCAATGTCTGAAATGGCTTATTTTGAACATAGAGGATCTTTATTATGTTTTATAATTCATTCTATATACATTCATCAGCTCAGAGTCACTTTAGCAATGGCAACTTACTAAGTCACATTTGCCAGGAGCACTGATGTTTATATGCTGCCGAGAGCAGAAGATAGATATACCAGGGCTGTTAAACAAGTAAAAATACTACTGTTACTTACTAAATTTGCTGTTCATGTATAACATAACTATGTTTGTCTTGAAGATCGTTTCCATAAGAAAACATGCATTTTTTTTCCTAGAAAGTAAAATAATATTGAACAACCTTGCCTACGAAGAATGATATAAAAATTTCTGGTGGTTTACACGATACATCTCTTATTTTAAAGAAGTATTAGTCCCATAGTGAGTTTCAGTGCTAGTCAGTAAAGTCAGACAGTAACTTTTAAGAAAGAAAATAGAGTTGTGCCTTTGTATGGACAGAGAACTGATTTCCTGATAGTACTGCTTGTGTTTGTACAGAATTGATCAGTAATTAAGTTCAGACTTTGGCTCAGTTTGAAGTGTTTTATGCAACCGTGAATCCATGGTGTTTTAGAGGTAAGAATGTAAGAATTAGAAAAACACCCACTTCACAGAAATGAGAATCCAAATTGTGTGGACTTCTGTTTGCAAGTGTGAGTCCAAGAGAGATGTTGGTTTTCCACATCCCCATCCTTCCCCAGCTCCTCTTTCTGTCCGTCTGATATTCATCCACTGTCAGATTATAAATGGAAACAAAAGCTTCACGCTGAATCTAAGCAAATGCCCCCCATCTCCTGTTCTTCAAGCAGTCTGGGTCAGGATTTTAATTCTTGGCTCTGGCCCGTGGTTCGGTGTGTTGGGGTGTGAATTGACTCATTCACTTTTAGCTAGTGCTATGAACGCAGAGCAAGGGGATCGGTTTGTAAAGACTGCCCACAGAATATGTTATGGTGGTGGCCAGAGAATAATCGAAGGCTGGAAAACACAGAGAAATCACTTTCCAGTTTACCATAAGTCTTTTAAATATTGCTATAAAGTGGAAATTCAATGACTGCTGTGTTAAGGACTCAAAGTGTGCTGGCAAATTGCCAGTAAGGACCTCTCACAATTCATATTAAACAAGAGGGAGCAGCAATTTCTTGCATTCTGTCATTTGGCAAATATGCAGTTTTCAGATGTAACAGTACTGAGTATTTTATTGAAACTTTCAGACATCAGCCTGGACTCTCCATATGTTCAGGGTTTTACAAGCTGTTTCCATGACAAAATGAGATTGATTCTGAAGCCAGATAGTTAATTGGTTAAATCCATTTTATTTACCAAAAAATGTAGGCAAAACACTGTTCTCTTCAATACAGTAGATAGATTCCTTTTTTATGTTTCCAAACCTTCTTTTCCAAAAACTACTCTGTTTATACAGCTTTCTCTGAGGAAGATGGTTCCTTCACTAACTTTTTGTTGTTGTTTCTGGTTTTCTTTCTTAATTACGTTTCATTCACTAGGAAAAGAAGATTTTTTTTTTCCGTATAGAACTTCTAAATCCAACCTTTTAAAGTGCCTGTTCATTTCTACTGTCTTCTGTGAGAGTGAAACTCCTAGGTAGCCTATATTTTACATGAGCTACTAATCATGGATCAATAGAAAGAATAATGTCCACTGTCTGTATCATTAATGCACATGTTGGAAAGTTGCTAGAATCAGGAGAATGTGTTCCTGTTTTTTGTTGTTGGATGGGTTTTTTCCTTTTCCTTCAGGATGAGTAAGACAGGAAAAAAATACTTATCCATCCATTGACCAAGTGATAAACTAGAATACGCTTCACAAAGGAATAACTATCATCCAGGAGCTTTATGGAGGGAAAAGCTGTTTGTAATGAAAGGATCAGGACGCAATCTGGCTCAGCTGCAGTTACTCTTCAGAAGCAGAAATTGCTCCATGTATTATTTAGATTGTCACATCTTCACAGATCCACTAAAAGAAATTATGTTTTAGATGTGCAGATAAAGTCCACACATTTTAAATTATGTTAACTGATGCTGAGAGTCAACAGCTGAGTTGTTCCCTGAAGTCTTGGTGGCACCAGCTCACTTACGTGACAGTAGAGCCAGTGGAGGAGATGAGTGCAGGGGCTCGCAGGTCCTGCCTGGCTGACTGCACCTTGGTGGAGGTAACGCGCAGCTCTCTCAGGGGTCGCCCTGCACACGGCGTGCACGCACAGCCTTTCTGTGAGGGGCTGCTGCACAGGGGAGCCACTTGGCTCCCAGAAGGCTTAGGTGGGCTGTGACACTGCTACAGTTGGTATCCAGAGCAGCTGAGAGAAAACCTGGATTGCAGCTGCTACAGTCACACTTCTTGTGGGCACTGTGGAGGAACCAAGATGGAGCAGCGGCTGCTTACTTGCCCTTCCTAAGCAGCAGTGCTGCATCACAGCCTGCTTTCTAGCAACTGCTGGGAGACAGGGACAGCAGGTACAGCAGATTATTGTGACTTTAAACAGCGGCATTATGTGTGAGAAGCCAACTTGTTTCCCATTCAAAAAAAAAAAAAAGAAGTGAAAACTTCTTAGTTGCTGAATATTTCTTGTGGGGCAAATCTAAACGTAAATCACCCCATTACTGATCACAGCAGTGTAGTTGCTATTGTGAAGAAGTTAATTTTGGATTCTCTAAAATTGAAATCATCTACCCTCTTTGACTTTCCAAGGCTTTATAACCAGCAGACACTGAAGTGAGTTTCAGGGAGGTAGTTTTTCGCTCGTGCTGTTTGCTGTGAAGCCCAGATCGAAGCTTTGGAAGTTCGATCTGGAAAGTGGAATAGGCCAAAACCACACTACCAGCTAAGGTCTTTTCTCAACCTCTTGTTACAAAGTCCACTTTGAACATTTTTTCACCTCATCTTTTCAGCGTGTGAGGCACTGGAACAGGTTTTCCAGAGAAGCTGAGGATTCTCCATCCCTGGAAGTGTTCAAAAGAAGGCTGGATGGAGCTCTGAGCAACCTGGTCTAGTGGAACGTGCCCCTGCCCATGGCAGGGGAGTTGGAACTAGGAGATCTTTGAGGCCCCTTCCAACCCAAACTATTCTATGGTTCTATGAAATACAGAGCATTATCTCCCATTCTGGTGAGCAGTGTTGTCTCTTGGAAACTGCCTCTGAAGAATGTCTCCATGAGTTTTGGAGCTATAACTCTGCCCTGCAAAATTTGGAAAAAAAAAGTACTCTGGTGTTTTTAGTTTTTAAATCAGTACCTGATGCTTCACATAATCTAGGTTCTGCATAAGATACTTTTTTTTTCATTAATTAATAATGGACTGTGATATCTAACTGACTGTTAGAAATCCATTAATTGAAGTAAAATAGTATTTTAATATACATTTGTCTTAAAATTTAGGGAAAAAAAAAAGTATTTGTTGGCAGAATTTTAAATAATTAATTCTGTAAAAGAAAGAAGGGAAGACAGAGAGTATAGTCATTCCTTTAAACTAACCTCTCCTGGAAAGTTCTTTGCTGATTGGAACTGTGTGGGAAGAAAGTTTTTAGTTAGAAAGGTGCAGCTGAAGGCTCAGTTTATGTGCTGTCAGGTGTGTAGTTTTATTGAAGTGAAGGCAGCAACCTCTTAGACCACTGTAGCTCATGTTATTTCCCAAAGCCTACAGAAACCCCTCCATCTTCCATCCACTGTGCATTACAGAGCAAACAGGGAAAGCAAACCAAAAGTGCTTTCGACTCAAATCCCGGCAGTACTTGTTTGCAAGAGATGGACAGCTCCATGGCTCCCAGGGACAGGTGAGGAGCACCCAGTTCTTCACAGATCTGCCTCTGGCTGTACTGGTAATCTACAGAAGGCCACACTGTGGTGAGATCTCACTGTGTGAGATTTTCTGCTCTGTCTTTCTAATTCAAATAGGAAAAAAAAATAATTTGTAATGAATACGAATGTTTCTATGGATTTCAATGGTCTCTAAATTAGGAGCTTGTTGTGTAATCAAATTCAGTGAGGATGAGAAGACACATGGTAAACAGAATGGTTTTGTCTATAGCACAAAGATTGAATTTAGATTTTAAAAAGAAAATCTGGTTGGCAGTTACGTAAGGCTATTTTATGATGTTTGTTTATGACTTGGGAAAGGAGGACAGTTTGGCAAGGAAATGTTTTGTCTTAAATCCTGGCAAACATATTCATATGCCAAAAATGCTGTTTTGTCTACTTTTCGTTTTTCTGAATTCTGTAGACAGCAAAAAATACTCACGTGTTTATGGACATCTATTCTGTTGTGACAATGTAGATTCATCATGCAAATATGAAATGAGAGGATTACAAATTAGGTATTGCAGCTATTTCACATGTACATGTTAGAAACTTAAAAGTATTCTCAGTATGCATTCTGAAGAGAAAAATACACAATTCAGTAGAAATGCTGCCTTGATTTTCCAATCACTTATGAGAGTTTTGCATTAGTGCAACCTTAATGCTTTCATTTGGCATACTCCTGATTTATCACATTGCAAATGAAAACAGCATCAGGTCCATACGCTTTTGCGGACTTTCAATGATTTTTGGTAGGTTGCTGACCTAGTTCCAGAGCCATAATCTTAGGAGAATACTAATAAAATGATCATTTTCAAAACTGTCTCGGTTCCTTGAAGACAATTTGCATAACTTATTTGGCACCTTGGCTGGTTGGTAGTGTGGGTTACAGTCTGCTGTAGACTAATACAAATGGTCTGCAAAGAGGTGGAAATTAGGTTTTATTAGAAATTTGAAATTGTATTTACTAAAGATAATTTTCTTAACTGCCTTTGCGAATACATCAAGAGCCTCATGATAATAAGACTAAGCCATTCCATGGTTTTCTAGATGGCCATTAGCAGAAGCTGAATTGAAACTTGATTTTGTCTCTCCTAGAGCACGTGTAGCAAAGCTCAGTGAGAATGACTCCTAAGCCAGATCTACATAAACAGTTTTAAACACCTTCTCATACACTGTATGAACAACTGCCCCCAAGAATATAGCATCAAAGTTACCAGAACAGATATTTTTAAACTATCACTACATATATTACATTTTTGTTTTAAGTTCTTAAGACATGAAAGAGAAATTCCAAATTCATATTATAATAGGGGTTGAAAGAAATAACGGGTTCTTCACAAGCAGTGCAAAACTTCGTTAGAACATTTATACTTCACATCTTAACAGCATTTGGGGGACATCAGATGTAGGTTAGATAGCTCACAGTGTCTGAGGTTTAAAGAAGCTGACAAACATCCTTTGAAGATGGTTTTAGTGCATAACACATCTCAACAGGCTCAGGGGCGCATTTTATGAATTTTACGGAGTCCTGGCTTCTGCTTCACCATTTGAATTGCAAGAGCATTTGCAGTGTATTTCATACTGATGGGCAGTGAATAATTCTGTCCTCTGCTGAAGAATTCTGTCTCTAGTAGTGATTTTGTAGTGAGGAATGTCCAACCTTTAGCATTTAACACAGAGCACTGAAAATTATATGCGCAAGTATTTCAACAGCTTGTGTAGCAGCTGGCAAATTATGTGTAGGAAGGTTTGTTCTCTTGCCTGTGTATGTGTTAAATACTTACTGGTCCCCACCTTTTAAATATGAAATACTAAATAATGAAATTTAAAGAAACAGAAGCTCTTAGGAAAAACGTGCTTTTGTGTAATATATGCCTCATATTTCGTTATGCAATGAGGATACACCTCAAATGTCAAGGCAGCACTCCCACGTAAGATATCAGCTTGGAGTCCATGTGAATCCAAGGGCATTCAAACATTTTGAAAAAAACATTGGCTGGCCAGCTGTCTATAAATAGCAAAGGAACTGAGTAACACATCAGTAGTGATAAAACTCCTATCAAATATTTGTATTAATCAACTTTAAACCTCAGCAAGTATAAGATTCCTGTAGTGGAACCTCTAACATTAATCTAAATATAATTATTTTCTACCACATGGACAGGAATTATGAAAATAAGTTATAGTGCATGGTCTAAATATTTTAGTACTGGTAAATAAGTAATGTAGCAAACAGAAGAAAGTACTGACTCAAGAAGCCATAGCTTTATATTGAGTTTATGATGAAATAATTTTGTATCAAAGTAAATTCTCATGCATTTTCAGAGGAGAAAAGAAACAGTTTGCCTGCATCCCAATTCTGTAACAGATTATAAATGGAAAATTCTGAAATTAACATTTCAGAATTTCTCGTGTTAAAAATTTAAAGCAATTCATCATTTTATAGAGAATACGGAATTTCTAATAAGGTTATTTTACAAAACATTGAATGCAGAAATTATTCAGTAGTGTTTGCTAATCCCCAAAATGTGCCTGTGTGAGCTACACCATATAGGTGTGCCTGTTTCGAACCCTGTTTCCCGCTGTTCCTGAATACTCACTTGGATTTCCTGGGCTGACTTTGACCATGACTTGCTCCTTGCCTTTGTCTGGCAGTGTCTGGGCTACTGATGGAATAGCCACTGTCCAAGCTCTGCCCTGCTGGCACCAAGAAGCTGCCATGGGGCCCAGTCCTGTCTGCACTGTGGTTGCTCACATCTTCTTTATCTAAGCATCCATCCCTTCTCTTACTCCTGACAGGAGAAGACTTTTCTCAGAAAAGACTTGGGGGATTTCTAGAAAGCTGCAAAAAAATAATTGAAAATGGTGAGGGAAATACTAGAAAACATCAGGAACATCCGCAGAAAGCAGCATGTGAATTCCTAGAACACTCTCTGAAAATTGTGTAGGAAAAATTCCCAGAAAATAGACAGGACATTCCTAGAAAGTATTGGGATTTCTAAAATGTACGGGAAGCCCTAGAAAGTAGTGGGAAAATTCCTAGGAAGCAGTGAATGAATTGTTTGAAAGCAGAAGGTGAATTCCTAGAAAGCACCAGGAATATGGATAAAATGGACTGGTATAATTACCAGAAAGCACTAGGAGAAATCAAGACAGTTCTTCCAGGGTTTAGGGTTTTGCAGAAGGATGCAGGAAAAGTGCCAGAAAATACCAGCATTGTTTAAAGATCCAGTTATCGTTATAAATCTTCAGAAAATACATTTTTATACCTTCAAGCACCGTATCTTGTTTGTTTTGAAAACTTAATGCTTCCTTCTGGCCTTAAACAGTCTTCCTTTTTTATTGTCTTACTGCAAATGTTTTCTCTTTCATCATGAGGAATTGCAATTTCACAGTCAGCAGCTTGTGGTTTTAGATGAAGGAGAAGAAATTGAACTTCAAGAAAAAAACCCTTGCTGTCATCCAAACCTCCTTAATATATAAAGAACAGGGAAGAAGGAAAAACTATAGGCTCTCAGCAGACTCAGTGAGAGTTTTCCATGAGAAGTGACTGGTTCTCAGTGAATCACATGGATCTATTAAAATATACTCTCCCTTTTTCAGTGTATAATACCCTGGCTTGCATGCAAAGTACATGACTAGTCTGATTTGAAATTATTTAGGAGTGTGCCAAAGAGTAGTCATGTATAGATACATCTGAAGGGGAAGATGAATTTCCAAAGTAGTGCCTGCCAAGACCTGAATATTTGCATCTATTTCTATGAAAGTTCATCCTCACCTTTGCTCTCCAAACTCCTGTTGGCTGAAATGTTTTCCCCTTTGTTCCTGGGGGATAGCATGACCCAGCAGATGGGCTCCCTACCCCATCTCTGCCAGGCCCTGCTCTTGCTTGTGCTCTTCCAAGCATGAGTTTCCCTGGCTCAGTTTACCCCTGTGTCTGCTTTCCCTTTCACCCAGGGCTCCCCAGCCACTGTGGGACCTGGGCCATCTGGGAGCAAAGGCACTGAGTACCTGGGGGTAACTAAATAGGAGGATACCTCCTTCAGGGAGAAATCCATTTCAATAGATTTTGTACTTGAGCAGGCCCTGCAGGTTATACTAAGGGGAACATTTCATAAATACATATTTCTTGGCAAACCTGATAGCCATGTCTTTGTACAAATGATAGATGAATCCACCATAGGGCTTGACCTGGTTATAAGCTTTTAAAATATTGAGTAGTTACAAGCAGGCATATGAATCTCTTAGGGCATATTCCTTCTAGATAGGAAGTTCTCCATTGTAAATGGTTGAAATGCTTTAAGGCACCAGACTTTGAATTCAGCCTTTATTGCAAATGTGTCTGGTTAATGTTAAATTAAAACACCCCAGGAAATCTGTATTTTTCACTGCATTTGTTATTTATGTAAATTTTTGGAGAGCATCCATTGCTCTAACATCAAGTTAATTGGAAGCAGTGTAACAGGCATGAACACAGTCCCAGCAGAACATTCTCTGTCTGATGTCGAACTGTTAATTTTTATTATTTTTTCTAAGGCATTGTCCAGATTTCCATCCTGTGAAATCTTCATATGCCAGATGAAGGCACAATCTTCTGTACTGAATCTCATCTTTCTTTCCTGAAGACTATTCCTATTCAGCAAATATATGTAAACATTGTAAGTCAGGTTGACATAAAGCTAAATCTGTGCTCTGGTGACTTGGGGTTTTGGCCTGCATTTGCAAGGTTTTGGGGACATTCAGAGTTCATCTAAGGCCACAGATCTATGTTGATTCACTCATCTATGGCCCATGGAATGTGTTTCTCTAAAAAAATGACAACCCACCAGGCACTCTGTGATGTTTCAGTGGTGCTGAATTCTGACACAAGGCTTTGTAGATTGCTCTCAAGTTTAATAATAGGATAGCTCACTACATGAGACCATTTTCCCCACTGCAGATTTGTGTAGTTTTGTCAAAACATTTTCCTGCTTGGCTGAAATTTGGCTGAACCTCTTCCAGCAGGATGCGGCCTGACATGTTTGCCCAGAAAACAGCACAGCACCATCAACAGCAGACGACTGCGGCTAAGGATACAGAGAATTTACAAACTATCTCTTGGCAATTTTTTTCCTCCTTCGGGTGAAATGGCTTTTTCTACACTGAAATGCTTCTACCAGCCTAGTTATATTGGTTTTAAGTTCAACAAATACAGGTTACCTGCCGGCACAGTGAGGCCAGCTCAGGCTCTAATGCTGTGCACACCTTAAGCACAAAGGTAATCAGCTCTGTGTGCTCAAACTTTGACAGGTGCTATGGTATTTTGCTAAAGGCAAATTCAGACAAAAGAACAAACCAGAGCCAGGGGGTTTTGGGGACTAAGTTCTCTTATGTGTAACGCGCCACTCAACTAGCAGAATTGCTTAAAAATCTCAAGATTCTCTGAGACAACCAAAAAGTTGATTTTAAAGCGTCATAAGGTTTCCCTTTAGTAGGCCGTGGTGATGACTGCAAGGGAGGGAGTTTGGCTGCACAACTCCTGTGGCAGTTTGCTGATGCTAATTTGCAGAAAAAGAAGCTTTCATGGCAACAAGATCTACTTGCAGAGAAGGGCTTTTAGATACCCTTGCAGGGCTGAGACGTTCCACCTGCTGGAGTCAATAATATTCAGCCTTCACTTGCTTAATCAAGAGTTATAGAGTAGCAACAAGTAACAGGATTTGTACTTTGTGATGGGAACAGAAAAGTTACCTCAGGAAAGCCCAGCCCCCAGCTGGGGCAAAAGGCTGGTGTGGGCAGGGTGCCAGCAGGTGTTCCTTGGCCAGTTAACTGCGGAACAGGTGAGGCTCATAAGCCCAGCTGAAGACTTGTTAATAAGTCTGTGTAACTCCTGAGCCCCAAGTATCTTCAGCCAGGCGTGCAAGGAGTGTGTTATTGTCTCTGGAGTACTGCAGCTTTTTTAGAGAGCCAGTCCTGCTCAGCTGCCTGAGGATACAGGTATGTGCATTCAGCCAAAGGCTTTAGCACTTCCAGTTTTAAAAATTCTTGTTCCAAGTTTTCTTCCCTCCCTTTTGGCCATAGCTGCATCTTGTTTTCTTTGCCTTTTAGCAAGTATGGCTGGTCAGGCTGAAAAAGCAGAGAGGAGGTCTCCTGGTTTCAGGAGACAAACAATTGCCAGGTCTGATGGGGCTATCTGCTTTGTGTGTCCCTGGGTTTGTATGGCCTCACAGCTCTTTCAAGATGCATGACAGATTTTGAACTTTTTCTTTGGAAGCAATCATAGTTTTAGGGATCTTTCTCTTTCCCTCTAGGCCCTGTGGGTTTTACCAGGCACCTGACTCCTTTTTGTGGCTTGCCTTCTGTGATATGGGCACTCAAACTTTGAAGAGGCATCTCTATTTTCTTCTCAGCCTTGCTCTTGGATAACAGGTAGGCCTTTTAAAAAGTGTCCACGTTACTTCATTTTTAGTCACAGCTGGGGATAAACTTTTAATTTCGTGTAGAACAGGCACTACTTGATTTGTGGCCTCGACTTTAGAAGAATTCAAGGGTAAACTGTAGGCTAGTCTTTAGAAATGAATTCAAACTAGAAAATCAGATATAAATTTGTATCACTTATATTTCAAAACTGAATTGATTAGGTCTCTTGGATTTGAACTCAAAAAGACCTGAAAACTATGATCAATTCATAATCCTGAAAGTACTGGTTGGGTACTTTCCCCAATGAGGTAGCGAATGTGGTATTTGAAAGTATCTTGGAGGAGGTAAAATATGGTTTACATATATAAGAGGGGTTAAGTAGACTATGTCAGGACTTTCTGCACATGTTTCACTGAAACTAAAACATGTCATCATGTCTTTATGGGCTAATGTTTATAAAAGGTACAAATTACTTTCAAGTGAGGGCTATCTGATGAAGGTTAGCTTTTCAAAATGTTTCCCACTCTGTTCATAGTTTCCTAAATCTGGGTTGTCAGTGGAAATGATGGCAACTACTTTAGGTATTGCACATTTCCAAAGAGTTTGACTGAAGCACGCTGTTCTGATGCATTATTCTTTACTGCTGATGGTGTTGGCTATTACCATGAGAAAAACAGATTAAATATTGACTCCACATTTTTTGTTGCCATTATTATAAGCACACAACTACTGGAGTATGCAAGTAATTCATGTAAGTCTAGATCAAAACAATCTAGTAGGAAAGGAATGATCAATCATCCTTGAAATGTGCAAATCCCCAAGAAAATGCAGTTATATCCTAGGAAGCATTGAGACAGAGAAAGTAGGTAGGTAGACGGTAGGTAGTAGGTAGATGTTTTATGTGTGCCCATGGAAAGCCTGATTCAGAACTTGCTAAAATCAGTGGGTTTGCTTTCAATGGTAATAAAGTCCTAAGTTATTGCACTGTATCAATTTCTATAGCGAATATGGGCCTAGTCAATAAATTGTGACTATAGTTCAGAATCATCTAACTGTAGGGTTACAGTTAGCCCAAAAAGATTGGGAAGATTTTAGGGAACCTAAACATTCTAATGCATCTTTAATTGGGGCATATACTCAGTTAATTTGATATGACTCAAGTTCTAGAGCACTGTTTATATTTTCTTATGTGAACTTCACACCATGGCTAAGTGTATTTTTGGTAGTTTGCAGAACTCGGAGAATTTTGGAGTATGTTTTCATACTCTTACATGTATTTCAAACCATGAATGTTTGCTTTTAATTGCTATTATAAAAGCTAAGGCAACTTTGTGAGAATGGCTGTGATTTAAGTCTTTCTCTGAACATAAGGCAAACCAAAACAAACTTCAGGATCACGAATATGCAGGTTGCATTGCACCATTATTTTCAGCTGTCCTGGGAACTCATTAATTTCTCATTGTATCTTTTGTCTAAACATAATTTTCTATCAAGTAGTTAAGCAATGAGATTGCATTCCTGTTTCTCATAAGCATATGCTTAAATGTATTTATAATTCTCTATTGGTAAAGGGGACTGTGGAAACATTTCTCTGATTGAAGATCATGAGTTGATAAAAAAGGAATTAGAGTGACAAGAAACTTGTGGTCCCATAAGATTGAATACTGCTTTGTAGCAGCATTGGGCAATGTGCTAAGGCTATACATTTATATACAGCTTTTGGTATTAGTCTGCACAATTAGGCTATCTTTTCTCATAGTATAATCAAGCCTTTTGATAATATTTCATTTTCATGGTGTCCCCAAGATGACATGGATATAGAACACTTGTCCCAAGTGATCTCATTTTATTGCCTGGTTGACATAGTTTTTATTCTCTTTGGTCTCTGTCCATATGTTATTGTTTACAGGGACTTTTTGTATGGACTTGCTTTGTAGTTCCTGGGCTCCTAAATTTTCTTATTGTAACACCTCTATATAAACTGACTAGAAACCAGAAAATGTCAATACATTGGCATATTCTAAACACTTTGTCCTCCATATTGTAGTGTTCATGTTTTCTCTACTGTTTTAAGGCAACAACTTCAATACTGAGAAGATAGAGTTTGCAAAGCTGGTGATGAGGCAATTAATAGGGCAAAAGTGTAAAATATCACATGGTGTGCTTTAATTCTATTATTAGAGGCTCAAAAGAGGAAAACTTGACCTCTTTACAGTTCTTGTATTCTCTTTTTGAAGAATTGAACATGACAATGTGTTGGTTTATTGTGGAGCTTTCTAGTGAATAAAAGAAATATAATTCTGGATGAAGATCCAGTTTTAAGTCATCTTTAGTAGAGCTTGTAATTTTAGCCTAGCTATCATTTAAACCATCGTGCTTCCATATACTTCATTCATGCCAGCAGCCTGCTTTATCCCTGCTGCTTTGTATTTAGTCTGTTCTGAATGTGAGTATACAGAAAAACATCGCTATCACTCAGGGTTCATAGGAAAGTGCTTTTTTCCAGAACAAATCTTGAGGAAAACAGTTTGTGTAGGTTTCCATAACTTGGCTACCAAATTTAAAATGTCACTGCAATATGTGCCCATTAGAAATCCTTATCACAGCACTGCCTGGTGGCTGTCTCCACCATTTTGTAGAGTACTTTTGCAGTATTCTGGATATGTAAATCATTTTAAGGGTCTGTTCTGATTTTCATGGGCAAACCTTGCCTCTCTATTTTTTTGGCCCTTCAACACTGCAATAGTAAAAGGTCCCTTAGGACCTCAGAATCCCTTAGGAAAACCTCAGATATTGACTAAGGAGTAAACCATTAGATCAGGTTGTTGCTGACCTGAGATATTCTGATGTGCTCTTTCAGTAATGAGCATTTGCTTTGCTGTCAAGATTTTATTAAGGTTCCCAGGAGGACAAAACAACCAATCAGTTTAATGGGGAGCTCCCCAGCTCACAGTGGAGCATTTAGCTCACATTCCAGTATGGGTCACTTTGCCATGTTCTGGCTCCTTCCCTGCAGCTCCATTAGCTGGCAGCTGGTGGTATAGTGGAAGCAGCCTCTTCTGCCACAGACTCTTGCATAGAAGAGAACAGCTACCTTTGCATCTTTAAAAACACTTCAAAACTGGTGACATTTCTTTATATAAGCACAACAAATAACTTAAAAATAGAACTATAGCTGGAATGTGAGCTATTCAACATGAATTAATGTGTTTGTTAAAAGTCTAGGGATTTTTGATGGTCTTGTGAGATACACATGACCTTTTCATGATGCTCCCTAGAGATACTAGTCATCCTGTCCAAAAGCAGCATGAGGTTTTTCAGGCGTACACAAACAATGTAATTAGGGTGCTTTGAGCCTGGTAATGGGGTATGAATGCTGCAGTCCTGCTCAGATGGCCTTTCCAAGTACACCACAGTTTTCAAATGTTGTGACTATTGGTGCAATTAGTGCAGGGGTCTTATAGCTCTGGATGTAACTAAGTTTTGTGCTTTCAGTGTAAAATGTAAAGAATCATTTTCTTCTTTTAGTAAGCTTATGCTACATGCTTCTCCACGTAACAAAGAACTGAAACTGTGTGCCTGGAGCACGGTGATCTCAGTTTACTGGAGATCCTTCCAGTCACCAAGACCAGCCTTCACACTCAACATTGGTTATAAACTCTATATTAGCATTCTCAGAGAGATCAGGGACTGCACAAATGGTGCAGGTTAATATATCTCACCTGCAACAGAGGACTGAGTTTAGGATCAAAGACTATGCTGGAAGGCTGTGGTCATTATCATCCCAGTTCTACAGGGCCTCATCATTGTGCTTAGCATCACACAAACACCTAGCAAAAAATGTCATCACTCACCCCTGACATCCTAATCATTGTCCTCACCACTTGGGAACAGAGGACCTGAGTGACCCAAGGGTGGCATTTCCTATGTGCATTGCGTCCTATGTGCGTCCCTGTGTATACCAGGGCAGAGGAGGGAGATGATCATGAAGGAAGATGTGTTTATTATCAGACCAATAAGAGCACACAGGAAAGGACCTCCTTTGTGTCTATTTAAAAATAAATACTGAAGAGTTGGAATGGAGTAGAACACCTTCAGGAGCATCAGTGAAAATGATGACGGTAGTAAAATTCATAGCCAGGGACTATGATGTTACAAATCTATTAAGAAAAATAAGTTTGAAAGTAAAACAAGATGGATATTTTTGAATATGGTTATCTCAGTCATGGTAACACTAAAACACTGTCAGAGAGGCTCAGGTCATAGTTCTTTTATGACTTTTCACTTTTCTAGGCTGTACACAGCTGCTATTCGGGCATGAAGTGAAGTCTCTACATGTGAAGAGAGCTTCTGACACTCCTTGTTCTCTCTGGATAGCTGTACTCTGAAGTTCACTTAATATCTTTTAGGAATATGTTTGCCTCTGGCTTTCTAATTGCTAATGAAATTACCTGAAGCCAGATGTACAGAGAAGAACTCTGTTAAGCCTAAACACTTTCTGTCCCCAATCTGGAAGGCAAGCTGATTGTTAGTGATTTATGCATCATATCCTGTAATACAGTGTTTCTCAGGGTCAGTCTTGTACAACAAATAAAATCCACCAATACCTGAACTATGTCTCTTGTTTTAGGATTTCCCTAGCAGGAAATCCAAATCCCGTGTGCTGTAGATCTGCCCTAGTGAGATAATTACTGTTCTGCCAGGTTGCTGTAAGCAACACATCTGATCAAAGGCAAGGGAAAGGAGTGTAATTGCCATGTCAATTGTTGGAAGTCCAGTTTACTAGCAGTATATGTTTTGAAATTGCGTGGAACCACATGTATTTTGAAATCTGCCTCAAAATTGATTTTGTCTTCATGTAAATGGAATATTTTGTGTGGGGTCTGATGCTCAGTGGGTATGAAAGACTTATGCAAGGCAGGAGGCCAAGAGAGAACCAGAGGCTTGCTGCCAGTTGTATCAGAAAAGCAGGTGAAAAACTTGGAAGAAGAAAAGGCTCTAGGTCCACTTTCAGGTGTGGTAAATATTTTAGGTAGATTTTAGTTGTTTTAAAATGTATGGTTGGCTTCCTGTGTAGAATTTCAAAGAACCACCTGTGATAGCAAATGAGACTTAAAATGGTTTCCATTTTAAGGAAGCATTTTGTCTTTTTGTGTCAGAACTGATTGAAATGTGTGTTCATATCCATATTTTGTTCAGCCATCATATATTTTCTTGGATTAGAAGCCTCTGAGGTGATAATGACATTTGCATATATGTTACAAATGCAAATGGCCTGTCACTTTGAAGCATTCATAGCTGTGAAGACAATGTGGTTTTGAATCAAAGTTTTCCTGTTCTGCTTTCCTCCTCCAAGACTTGTTGGAGGAGCCTTTGCACTTGCTTTATCCCCTGAGATTCCATGGAAATCTGGCAGCTGGATTCAAGTGTCTTTTTATCTGTGTTTCTGATAGCTGTTCTACAGTGCAAGCATCTTCAGAAACGTGTTGATTCTATACCCTGAGAAACACGAACCCCTGGGGGAATACACGTGTATGAGATTAAATTCTCTCTGCACTGAAGCCAGACAGGCTTCCTGCCTTCGGTGGCAGAATGGTTGTGTACCAGAGGTCTCCTGCAGAGTGTAGCCATCAGTTGCTAATGTCTTGAACATCTGAGATGGAAATGGAGATGGAACAGTTTTTGTCTTTATATTGTGTGGCTTTAATGGAAAGGTCCATACTGCCTCTTTTGAGCAGTTGCAGGAGGGTTCACAGGACTGGAAGTTGAGTAAGTTACTACTGTGCTTTCCCTTTCCTCTGCTGAGATTTCCATTTTTCCCCCTTGTGCCCCACCTTTGGTTTCCCCCCCTTGCTTAAATAATTTAAAGATGTTCAAATCATCACATTTTTTCCTCTGCTATGGAAAACACCATAATTTAGTCCTTTTATTCTAAAATAAATTAATTTTGTAAGTCTATTTAAAAGGCATTAACAAAACACCTGCCTCTTTAATTTAGCAGTGTTTGTTGCCAAGCATGTGCTCCTGCTTGGGCTTCATGTTTGTTATCTGATGCCTCGGTCATGCTACAGAAAGTGTTGCATCTGTTCAGTTCTGGCTGAGATTGTTCATTTCCTTCTATTCAGATGCTGACTTTTCAAGCCTTAACATATTGTTTACTTTGCTGCTTTTTCATTCACAGCCGTGTTTAGAATGGGAAGGCAGGCAAGGTTTCCTGAGAAGAGTTGTGCAGTGAAACAAAGTACTGTTGTTTCTGAGGGTGTGGAAAGTATTCTTCACTTGTTACACTATTATGTGCCTGATGTTGAGGAAATAATAGTATTAATGTGCCCAAACTGGTCCTCTTAATGCTACCGAGAATGTCAGAATTTGCGCCCAAGAAATACATGCATGTCTGATAGGTGATCAGAAATCATTGCTGATATAAGCTGCTGGTTATTCATATTCCCTATCTTAGAGACACCTTGGGAAGGAAGTTGTGGTCAACAAAGAGAGAAAAATTATATAAATGTGTCATGTCCAGCTTAGTGCTATATGGATTTCTCTAGCATTTGATTCAAATACGCAAAGAAACTCCATGGTAAAAATATTTACCTACTACTTTCCTCTCTGAGACTATGCTATAAGACTGTGCAAACAAGCAAAGGCACTAACACTCAAAAAACAATAATTAAAAATACTTATTTAACAAGATGTAAGTGCAAAATAAAAGACAAAAATCCAAAGTACTAACTGATGGGTGATGGATTTTTTTTTTTCCTGGATAATCCTGGGCTATTTTTAATAGTGGTTTGAAAAAGAAGGCTTTTAAAATTGGGCATGTTTTAAAGAAGCATTCTCTTATGTAATAACAATTGTACCAAGCAGAAAAAGAGCAGCGGTTACTGGAAGTTATAGTTAATTGTTGTATTTTCCAGCACAAGGTTGTTTGGTGGGAAGTAGGGGAAAAAATGCAAGCAACTGCCAAAAAACCAAGCATGTGAGGTGAAACTTGAATTTTCTCTCATGAGAACTTTCTAAGATTCATAAGTAACTGAAGAAAGCATGCTGTATTTAAATCTCTGGAGATGTATTGTGCTGTATGGAGACAGAGCACAGCATGCAGTGTTGGCAGAAGCAGGAAAGGAGACCAGGAAGTTGCAAAGATTGATAGGAGGGTAAGGCTCCTCAGGATGGATAGAGGATAAAATGCCTGCTGCCACTTCATATACATTTGTTGGCGGTTTGTTTGGGTTTCTTTGTTTTTGTTTTGATTTTCTTTTGTGGTTCTCAGAGTAAATTTGAAGCACCTATTCTTTCCCTTGCTCCCATAGCACAGGTTTTCCTGTGCTTTTTAAATAAAACAAGCAAAGCATGCCCCTGTTACAAATCTGTAGAGGACAAGATGGATAAACTAGCCAGGGGCTTTTTGTAAGCCTTCCAGGCCAAAACCGATGTGATATATGTCTGCCTAAAAGCAGTTTCTGAAGAGGGACTTCAGCAGAATATCCCACCTGGGCTCTGCCTGTTGGTAGAGCAGTGGGAAAGCTGTGGCAGAAAGTGTCTCTGGGCAGGCTGCAGGCAGGAAGAGGAGAAGGGCCAGGGCAGGAGGCCCTGGTTATGTGGGTGCCTCTTGGCCTGGCACTGCCACTGCTCTGCTCTGGCACTGCTGCTGAGCCACAGAATCTGCCACAGGCTCTGGGAATCCAGCTTGTTAGTCCATCTGTTCTTCCAGCACAAGGCTATAAAACATTGTAGGTCATTACAGATAGCTATTTATTTCCCAAGTCCTTAGGTGCCAGAGGGGAGATTTCTTTTATATATATATATATATATATAAGAATTAGCACTGGAATGCATTTATTAGGGATTGACTGTATTTATTTTGAACCATGATACTTGAACATCCAGATCCACGGACAAAACTCCAAGAAAGTACAATGTCTGCCATACTCTGAGTTTGGTTCTCTGATCACTTATCCTTTCCTGTACTGCCACCCATTATGAATAATTTCACTGACTTCAATAAAACAGCATTCAGTAGCCAAGTTTTAACTCGGTACTATTTGCGGCTTTCCAAATTGCTCTACTACTAAGTTTAGCTCTAAAGAACAAACACATTGCTCCCAAAAAGAACAAACACAAAATGAAAGTTGAGCAATTTTTGAAAGTTGAGCCCTGAAATTAATTTCTTTCAACATTAAAATCAAGACTGATTACTATCAACTCATTAATCAAAACATCTTTCAGCTAGAAAAACTTGTTGCCAACTCTTATTATTATTAGCTTAACATAAGCGTGACCACTGAATATCAGTTGATATTAGGAAATTGCATAGTTCATCCAAAGACAAAATACTTTTTTTGTTTTTTATAAAACAGCTAATGTCTGTATAAGCTTATGGAATGAGGTGATTGTTATTGTTCCCATTACTTTATGGAGGTACTGGTCATGGTTTTCTAGTAAAGATTCAGCTGAGGTTTGTCCTGAAAGCAGGAAATATTCCTTGAAATTTAAATTGTCCATCAGAGAAAGGTCTAGAACACCTTGTTATTGAATGAAATTCTTGCTTTTGTGAATCTGGGATGAATTGTGATATTAATACCATGTGTCCCCATAGAATTTTCAAAATATTGAATGACTGATTAAAATTTAAATTTTTTAAGCTAACACAGAATTGACAACAATTTGAGAGCATATTTAAAACATTGTTATGCTATCACACTAGTGTGTCACTGCTTAAGATTTGCATGTTAAGAGCTTCAGACATGTAAATGTCATTCATACAGACATTTTGTGCATAGGAATGGCATGAGTAGGAGAAACAAGGTTTTATGTTTTATAGACAGAACATGTTGTGATCAAAAGGATTTTGAGAAAATGAACAACTTCATGTGCCTTGGCTAATGCACAGGCATACAGTGAGTGTGGCCAATCCCTGAGTAGGCTGTATAAACTGTCCCTTTCTCATTCCTGACCTGCATTCTCCTTTTTCCCATGCTTTCCATGGTGGATCGAAGAAGCAATATAGTGATGCATATGGAGCCTACTGACTATGCAAAATCCTAACACAAGTGATAACCTGCCCCTACCATTTTGGATAAAATTCCTTGCTTCTGGTTAGTTAGCCATTTATTTTTGTTTTCTGCACAGGTATTTCATATTAGATGTTGGTGTCAGTGGAAGAGTAAGGGCAGCCCTCAGACTGTTTCTACCACTGTGATCCCTCTCCAGATTTAGAAGGTTGGCAGCCACCTGGGAGTGCTCCTGCCCAGGGGATGGCCGGGGTGAGAGACAGTGCTCACTGCAAGAGGTGGGGTAAAACAAAGGATCAGACTGCAACTGCATTTACACCCCATCTTGCTTTATGTAGTGCAGTTTATCAATATGCAGGACAGAGGATCTAGCTTGTCTCTGCTGCCATCAAAAGGTCTAAAATTAGGACTAATTTTCACATTTTACTTTTGATTCTTCTCTGCTCAGACTGAGAACTGTTTCGGTAAGTTCTCCCTTCTTGTTCCTGAGACTCTCAGCTCTCAGCCAGTGATACAAGGATGCAATCAAATGTGCATGAATATAGCAGAATTAAACCCACAGCAGACATACTGAATGAAACGAGCATTTTGCAAAGGGCTGATATGTCTCTAGGCAGCCTGAGTTCATTACAGTTATGTAAGTTTTCCTAAAAACATAATTAAAATTGGAATTATACTCCCCCAGGTATACTGCAATATCTGACTTGGAGCTGCAGCAAGCAGAGCTTTGCTTGACCAGCTATTTTGTTCCCTTTGCTGCCATGAATTTGGCATGGCATCCCAGGGAGTGTGATCAAGACAAGCAGTGACAAAGGCCTGATCTGCCCAAATGCTGAGGCAGGTTCTGACCATGGTATTCTGTAAACATCTTCTGCAGATAGTGCATGGAAGTGCACAGGCTATTAGTGGCAACACAAAGGGCTCCTCGCTTCAGGAATGTAGTATGGAATTCAAGAGAGCAGAGTAACAGGGAATCCAAAGGGAACTCATTTCACCCTGAAATGAGTGAATTGAACTGGTGCTCTGAAGTTTAGCCATGGAAGTAGCTCAGGAGCATTGCTGAATCGGATGTCTGTTTTTATTCATGATCCCCACCACCAACCATGGATAGATGTGTACATAATAGAAATAAACTTTGATTTAACTGAATACATTCAATTCACAATGATTAGGCAGAAATAATTTCATTTTCAAGGCTGGCTATTTAGGAAGGTGTATATGTCTGACTATTTTTTAGTGAGAGAGGACCCACGCATCAGAACTCTGATGTGGATATGGCCTTTCTTGGGGAATTCAGATCTAGGACTAGCTCTGAGACCAGTTTCTAATTTTAATTACTGCTACCACATTAAAAATTGCTCACAAAATGCAGATGAAATCCATCTACATAAATCATCATCAGCAGGACTCTTTAAAGCTTATACAGATGTAGGCTTTGTGCTGACCTCTGCACAGCATCAGCCTCTTGCTGGGCCACCTCCACAGGAATGAATTGTATCCAGAAAGCACAGCAGAAGAGATTCAGATTAGTATTCTACATAACACTTTTAATATTGGGTAGCATAAAGGTCAAGTAAATAGTCTAAAAATAACTAAGCATTAATGCTATGAAGATCCTGTGCAGAAGTTACCCTCTGTCTCTTTGGTGCTGATCTTCAAACTGTTTTTACCTTTTGTGATCATATTGTGGGTTACTAAACCTAATCACTGAGGAGCTGATTTCTTGCTGGTCGATAGTGGCTCCATAAAATTCAGTAAAGTTATTTTAAACTGTTTCAGTTGACATTTAGCCAATTTGGTATTCTTTTAAATGTTTAGGCGAACCATTCTTAGGAAGTGAGTGATGCTCTTGCACATTAATTCAGCATTGAACCCATTAACTAGCTATGCTTGCAGTTTTGCATCAATATCTCAACTATTTTCAGTTAGTTAGCAACATGATTAAGGTCATTTGAGTTGAATTAACAGGTCGGTGCATCATCTCACTACAATTACATCTAGGAGATAACTTGATCTAAAAGCCGTATGAAAAGGACAGTTTAGCCTTCCCATACTCAAGATACAAATTTTGAATGTGATCAGCCCAATGTTTCATGGAAGAACTACAATTTTGAACTTCTATACAGAATTTCTGCTTTGAAAGGTTAATTTCTAATCGAGGCATATGGGTTTCATACAGTGGTTTGAACAACCATTTGCATAAAAACTGCACAACAAAATGACAGAGAAAATTCTTCGCTTCTTATGCCATATTGGTCAATTCATATTTAGCATGCGCGTCATTTTCTTCTCCTGGCTGAGGATCTGAGTGATGAATTTCAATAAAAATGACATAGATCATTGCTCCAAGTACACCTCCCAGCAAAGGTGCAACTATAGGAACCCACCACCAATTATTACCAGCCCTGTAAGACAAAAAGAACAAGAATTAGTTTTTGTTACTCTAGTGAACACCTTTCTGTGTATTAGTCACTGAACAGATCCAGTGGTGTGCCACTTGTGTAGTGTAGACCTTTCTATTTTGTCTCACATTTCTGTAAATGGGTGACACCCCCATCTGCCCTACCCAGGCTGGTTCTGATTGAAATGCTAAATAACAAGCACCAGACATGTTGGTCTCTGTGCTGTACTTGCATTTTAGAAAATAAGGCTTTTTTTACTGCATATCTGTTTGGGGACAGAGGGTGATTTCTCCCTTGTGAAAAGCACGTTTCACTGACTTGCAGTGAAATGAACAGGGACATATTTATTGCTCAGCAGTCTTGGCTTGTGCTGTCCCCAGATGCTTGTGAATAGATTTTCAGGATGTTACAAAAGTGGCTTATTTCATCTGCATGGAAACTTGCAAGTTCACACCTGCAATAGTATATACCACCTTCCTCTTGACAAATGTAATAAACTGAATTTTGAGTATATTTACCTTAAGCAATGTAATCAAACACAGTGACTGTAAAGTTGATTATCCTTGACTAGAATGGTCAAGATTCAAATTTCATGATTTAGTGTCTTATTTCTGTGTTTAAAATGTCATCATCTTTCTGCATCTTTCAGCAAGATGCAAATAAATGCTTTAGAAGTTCTGCACACTTAAAACTTAATCTCAGAATTTTTGTATTCGCTAAGAAAGTTCAGCATGCCGATTCCACTGAAATGTTTACATTTGCACAATTACTAGGATTTAATTTTCAATGTGTAGATTTACAGGCATATTTCAAATAAGAAGTCCAGCATGGAACTATATAAAACAATAAATAACCTCTTTATGCAGGAATATTGGTCTGTAGAATTGCTCTCCTTTTCCTAGAGGTCCACATTCAGACAGCAAATAACTGAGTATCCATTTCAGAGCAGAGTCTCTCAACTGTACTGATGCATTAAGGTGTTTTGATTTGATAACATGCTGTATTAATTGACTATGTGAACCTCCATTGAAAATCCAGCTACCTCAATTTCATGCATATTGAAAATGGAGATTTTTTTTTTTTCTCCCAGAAATACAAAGGGACAAATTAATCTATGACAGGAACTTTGCAAGAAGTTTTAAACTGTAAGGATAATTATTCAGCACTCAGTTGCATAGATTTATGCAGAAGTGAACTTGTGTTTGTCACTATGCAAAAACAGAACTGAGAGAATATCGGTGCCCTGTTGATTATACTATTTCTGCTTGTTCAGAAATGCCTTGGATGTGTATGTTTTACCTTTGGGATTATTTCTATTTTGCCCTGAGGATATAAAATAATAAACCCAGTAAAACAACATCAGAAGCTAATCTGTTTGGTTTTGAATCACGGATGTTGTTGAGCACTTGAATTTCTGGAACAAGCATGGACTAAGGTTTTATTGAATTAATCAGCAGAACAAAAGCTATATCAAGTACTTGCATGTGTTCTTCTGTGTTTATACACGGGTGTGTAATGAAGGTGTTTTTTGGCAGGTTTCTCTCAGCTTGTTCCATGAGCTGGGCTGTGCGCTGTCAGCTCTTGCATGACCCTCTCCAAATCATGGCCTGTATTTGCGGCAGCTGCCGTCAGCTGTCATTGCATACCCCGTGCTGAGATGCCGGGTGTAAAGCCTTTGTGGAGGGTGCTGCCAAAACCGCGCTGAGATCAGGACCCAGCCGAGTAGGAGTTTCCATGACACTCAGTGCTCCGTCATTGGCACAGGAGCAAGCAGTCGCTGTGACAAGCCCGGGTCAGCAAAGGCCCCTCCGTCCCTCAGCCGCTGGCTGTCGCGCAGGCCGCAGCTTTGCCGCCAGCCGGGGAGAGCGCCCCGCCCCGCCTCTGCCATCGCCGGCTCTCGGGGCGCTGGGCGGGCGCTGTTCGTGGGGCAGGAGGCAGGACGGGCCTGCCCGGCACGGCTGCGCTTGGCTGCGGAAATTCCCGGGAAACTACAGAGTACAAGCTACGGGGACTGGGAACTTGGGCCCATTTAAACTTCCACATACACCTTTCACTAGCCAGCTGCTGCGGGAAAGGGAGATACCGCACTTCGTGAGGTAATCCGGGCTGCCCTCCGGGAAGAATGCTAAATATTTCCGAGGCCGCTTTGCCATCCAAATGCCTGTGCAGACAAGAGATGCGCCTCCTGACCTTTCCCGAAGCGCAGTTTCGTTTGGTTTAGTGCTGCCGCCTTGTCGGCGGAGCCGGCGGCCGCGAGGTGTCAGCGTTACCGCGCCGAGCGGCGGAACCGGGCTGAGGTATCCCGGGGCTACCTACGAATACTGCTCTGGAGAGCCCTACCTCACACTCTTATTGCTGTTTCATGCTCGGTTTTGCTTGTCAAAATCCAGTCTGGTATTTGGACTCAACGCTCTGGCTGTTTTCTCACTGCAGATAATACTTTGCTCCCCAAACTTTTCTTAAGTTTAGCGTAATATTAAGCATGTGCTTAAGGAGGACTCCTGATTTTCAGGAGCCTTTAACCAAAACAAACCATTTGCGTGGACTAGGGAAACCACACCACTGCTTGCATCTTCTGGATTGGTTTTGAAGAAAATGCTCCTTCAAGTGTCTTTGAAAAATGTAATAGCAGCAACATTTAGAAAAACCCTGCTCAAGTGCATTCCTATCTGGACAGTTCCGTGGTCCAGCAGAAGGGTTCCCCTCCAGTCTAGTTCCCTGCCTGAGAACATGATAAAACCAGCGTTTACTATACCTGTAAGCACAAAGAAGGGTAGAGGGGATTTCTCTGCTGTGAGGTAATTATCTCAACGTTTAGAGCATTTGCTTGGGAGCAGTGTATAAAGTCTTGCTATTTTTATCTGATCTATTTGAAAGCGAAGCTTTCCCAGTGGTCTCCAACTCTTCAGCAGGCAACACTTGACCATTCACTGACACGGACTCAATTGCCTTGGGAGATGCTTCCGTCCTCCTCCCAAAGAACATTCAGTGTCTCCTGAGGATTTCCTACTGCTCAGTTTGTTACAGCACTACCCTTCTGCCTCTGTAGAGGTTTCATGCTCAGGTCCCAGTTCCTGGACATGCATTTTCTAGAGGGCTTAAGCACCCGTTTCAAGTTGTGAATTCCATTTAAATGAAGATATCCAAGGTTTATTTGTCAACTGTTGCTGCACCACTTTAAGTTGCTCAGGCACAGCAGAGCATCAGGCAATTTAGGATCCTAACTATAATCATTCAGGCTTTTCCCGTGGCTCTTCCAGCTACCTAACAAGGCTCAGGTTCTTCCGAAGTCTCACCTGTGCAGTAAATAAATAAGAACATATTCCTGTTGTATCTTTCCCTTGGACTTTGTTATAGCTGTAGCCTTTGAACTGAAGGCAGGGAGGAAGACTTCTTCCTCAATTTTGCATATCGCTTATATTGTTGTAAGTTTATTCTGGCAAGGATCAGAGATCTTGTATCTTATTTATGTTCACATATTAAAATTTCTTAACAAGGTCTTTACGGAGGGACTGCATTCCCTCTCTTATATAAAACCTTAAACTACACTAGGAAAGAGTCCATATTGTTACAGATGTAGAGTTTTCTTGTAGTTTTTTTTTAATGTAAATGAGTATGACCATACTTTTAGAAAGAAGGGGAGTTCACAGCTTTCTGTTACTAGATTACAGTACAATCAGGCTTCCAAACTTTCAGTAACGTAATAGCCAAATTCATCATATATTGCCATTTATAGAACGACACCACAGTCAACAACTACTTATAATTACACAGGTAAGAGAAAGGAGAATCCTGAGTGTGGGATATTGCTCTGTCTGTCCTTGTTTTTTGAAAAAGTGCAATCCCACGGTGCAGTGCTAAGAGCTACTGGGGAAGAAAAGTTTGGAGGTAACCGGAGCAATGAGCTGATCTCCCACCAGCAGCTCACCCGAGCTGGGTTATGCAGCCTTGGCTCTGGCCTATGCTGTGCCTGTGTGCCTTATCTGATCTATGCCATGCTATGCCATGCTTATCCAGCTATGCCATGCCTGGCTTCTTTGTATGAGAAAAGCTTTGTTGCTGCTTTCCTCAAATAAGGTACATGTTTTGTGTAAACAGAAATCATACTGAATAAATAGAGATTATTTGTGCTTCTTTTATTTCTTCCTAAAATAAAATCTCTACTAACCAGAGCTCTCCAGTGGCCTACAGTACTACTGGGGATTTCTCCTTGTAAATGACTGGGAAAACAAACAATACAAAAATAAACTAAAAGGTCTGCTTCCCGATGACAGATTACTCTTACTTAGATACCCCGGAGTGCCTCTTCCCCTGGATATGTGTAAGATGTGGATTTGATGTGCAACTAATTAGCTGTGCATTGGGCCAGCCAAGAGCGTGTGTGTGTGTGCACACAGGGATTTGAGAAGGCTCTGAAATGTGGGAAAATGAAGGGAGATTTTTTTTTCACTCCTTCATTCCCAGACAGGAAGTCAGGCTTTTAGATTGTTGTATATTTCTGGAGTAACTCAGAAATAATCATAGGCTAAATCAATCTGTTATGTCTCTGTTTTTTATAGCACCCAATAAATATTTCCACCTAATTCTCTCCTTATTTCATTTTTTTTTTCCTGAAAGCTGCAGGACACAAGAAGAAAGCACTCATATTTTCAGTGACCTCTAAGAAGCTGTAATATTTTGGGAAAGGTCTTCTTGGAACAATGATTGATATTGGAGATTACGCATGTTTGATTTGCCCTAGGAGCAGGAAATCCTTTTTAAAGCCCAGTTCCTAGAGGATATCTGGCTTAAAGTGCATGAATAGCTGCTTCTGGTATGCAAAGAATTACCTGTATGTATATAAAGTATGACTTGGTACCATGTTGAATCAGGATCTTACTTTCCTAGAAACAATTTTAGCCAGGAGCTTTTGACTTCATCTCCAGGCATACTTACGTGAATACTTCCATCCCCCATCCCGCAACAGCTGTGAAGAGCCTTGGGCCAAGATCCCTGGCTGGGTTCATGGCACAGCCACTGTTCATTCCCAAGGAGCAAGTAAGAACAATTATAAGAAGTCCTACTGCAATTGGCTCCAGGCCCTTGGGTACGCTGTTATTTTTGGTGTCAAAAATAGCAAATATAGCCAGGAGAAGAACAGCTGTTGACATCACCTGGCCAAGGCAAAGAAAAGAATATTGAATAAATATGTGTAGATTCTTTCCAATAATGAAAAGAGGGGCTATGGCAGCTCTGTGGATTGGAGTGGCTTAGAGTTGGTATTTAGTTTTATCCCACTATACAGAATAACAAAATTTGGAAGTCAGTGCCTTTCTACTTCACAGTAATAACAAGTTTTGATATCTGTGCTGAAAGACAAAGATAAGAAAAGTGCTGAGATTATTTGGGAAAAAAAAAATAAATCTGCAGCAACAGGGTGGGGAAAGAACAGAGGATTTAAAAGGCATCTCCTGTGTGAGGTCTAATGTGTTGTTTCCATGTTTTTTGTCCTGTCAATTTTATACTTTTATTCGCTCAATTTTTGGTGGCTCTGCTGCTATAGCAATGCAATCAGTTCCACTGATACAGAAGTGTTTTATGTGACTGTAGTTTATGCTGGTAAATTAGACTAGATATGCATCTCTTTATCCAAGTATTGCATAACATCAGAAGAAAAAGTGAAATCTGCAAAGTCAAAACTGAGCAGCTAAAATTAGGAAGTGCCCAAATTAGGGTTGCATGTATAACTGTACCATGAACTCTGTATTGCATATGCTAATTGAGCTGATGAAGGAAATTTTCTTGGAATTACTTCAATGCAAGTATAGCTCTGCTTAAATCAAATGCTTTGTCAATGTTGATTTTGCTAATAATTAACTTGATGGGAAAACAGACAAAAGCTTCAGCGATGTAAAAATGTTCAATTTCTGTACTGATTTGAAGAAGCTTAAGTTTGAGGGGTTTAAAAATTATTTGTTTTTTTGTCTGCTTTTAAGTTGTTTTGAAACATGCAAGGGTAAAAAATATCTTAGGGAAAAATCTGTTGACTGATCCAAACATCAGAACTGTCTTTCTTACAGAACTTCAAAATAATGTTTAGATTTTTTTGAAGCCAGATTGCACAGTCTTTTCTGTAATGAATTTCTGTGTTCAGGCCATCCCTTGCTTTTCATATCATGCAGTATTTATCTCATGTATTCCTGAAGAAGACAGGTAAGTTGATGAGTAGCATATAAAAGATATGAAACTTAATTTTTTTGCTGTTGCATAAGTAGAATTAAAGGACACAGCTTAGAAATTAGGTTGAGGACTTTTCAGATTCAGTCATTTGAAAAAATAAATACAACAAATCTATCTGCAGAAAGAAGGTTAGAGAGGAGGCTTGTGGAAGCAGAAAACTCAGTGGTTTCAGGGTATGTTGAACTGTCTTCTTAAACATTATTTAAGAAATAATAGGTCCACAAAATGGGCTGGATTTTGCTGTAAATGTACATGACTCTGCTGAGATTTATGGAGAATCATTGATTTATGCTGAGCAAAACCTCTTACGTGTATTGCTTTGAAGACATTTTGAGTACAACAATTAAGATGATGTATGTGAAAAGAACAACTTGAAATTATTTTGCTTATAAAATATTACTAAAATGTAACTCCCTGCAAACAGCATTGCATTCTCATTGTATTGTATAAGGGGACATCTGGCCAAAATAGTGAGATGTGGTACTCTTTTTAGATCTATGTTGGTTTTTTACTGCCTGGCTTTACAGATTTTTTTTATGTTTAATTTGTAGAATTAAGACAGCAAGTGCACTTACCTGATCTGCAAATCCATTTACGAGGGACAGATAGGGAGCTGGATATGTTGCAAAGATTTGGGCTGTTGCATTAGGTCCTGTGACTTCAAGTTTTCCATTGCTGTACTCCATAAAGGCATCTATAGAAAAAAGTCAGTAACTGCTTGCACTTCTCCATAAACTTTTCTAGGTTTTCTAGGACTAGAATATATGTGATAGGTCTGAGCACTTCACATTCTCAGCTGAAACTGATCTCTAAGGTCCCTTCCAACCCAAACCATTTGGTGATTCTCTGACTTTTTCTTTCCTGGGAGCACCATTATTGGATTTGAGGTGATGTACTTCTCATACCCTCCTGTCTCATCTCTCCTCCTGTGCTTTGAAGTACTTGTTTTATGTACCACAGCTTTCCAAATGGGGCTGGTTTTCCCCTGCTCATAGCTCCAAACTCGAGTGCCAAGGAGCGTTTTCCGATTCTGAATGCAGATGTGTTATTCTCCAAGAGGTGCTACATTTTGTCATGATGACCCAAGAAATGCACAGCATCCTGACTGTGCAGTTGTGGGTTCCCAGCCACCAGGAAATACTGCTTTTCCATTTGACAATTGTGCGCTTTTAGAAATAGGAAGATATTAAGATGGGATACTCAGATTGTCATAGACAGATATGAGTAACAAACTCTAATCCTTTGTTTTATTAGTGGATCTGGTGATGAGATGATACTTGTGAATAAAGAAATAGCTCACCATCTCCCATGGAAGTCATAGTGAGAGTGGTAAGCTCCTCATGAAGCTAGCAGACAAATCTATTTCTCCTTTTTTCTGTTTTTTTCTAGCTTTGCTTAAAGCCACAACATGAGTGAAGAGAATTTTAATTGTTTACTTTGATCAGGCCCTCATTTGAAGTGTCAGATAATTCTGTGGCATTTAACTATTACAGGGGGGAAAAAAAGGGATGATCTCCTATGTTTGTTTTTCTTCCAGAGACTTTTCAGTGGACCTCAAAGAGTACATGATGCTCCTGTAAGCTGCACGAAGTAAAAACTACAGAAGAGATTTGGAAATTAATTAGAGCAAGAGGAGGACTTGAGCAGAGATAGAGGTATGAGAAAATCCTGCGCTCCTGAATCTGAGGAAGATGTCCCTAACCTAGACCTAAGCTTCCTGCTTTGGCTCCCTACCCTACTGCTGCCCTTGTGGCAGAATACAGTGACTCCCCTGTCAACCCCACGTACGTGTTGACGCACTGCTGCTTCTCAGCCACAGCCCTAATTCTCGCTGTCAGGCTTGAGGAGGACTTAAATGCAGATAGAAATCCTGTTCCAGAATTCCAGTTTCCAAATTCTAACACTAACCTCAAAAAAAGTAAACAAATACAAAACATACACCAAGCTCAAAACAGTTATCATGGTTTCTAAAGATTATTCTCTTCAGGATTACTGTGGGTACTTGAGCACTTAGCTGACATACTAGGGGCATTTCCATTTTTGTTCTTCCTCTGCTGCACCTAGACCCAGCATGGTCTGAAGACATAATGCCCATAGGAGGGAGATGTTGGAAGAGATGGGCTGGGTCAGTAGAAGCAGGGTTTTGGAGAGGGGGTTAAAGTAACTGATCCAACTGAGTGGATTCAGTCACTGTTTTTTCCTTTTGTGGCACACTATGTAAAGAAAACCCATGCCTCAAGGATAGGGGTAATTTTTTTCTTTTTCCCTGTTGAATATGTGACCCCTTTATCACTGTACCTGGAGTTCATTGCCTTGGAGAGTCACCTCTCAAGGGTGGTCTGAGGTTTGGTCAGAAGGGACTTGATCTCATATCCTGTACCCTCAATGAATGATGTTGGTGATTCTTGCCTACAGGCACTTGTAGCAGGTCTTTAATGTTTCTAATTTGCTTGGAAGATGGATAGCCCTAAATCCTGGCTATTAAGTAATTTAAAATCCTTACTGAGAAATACATGATCTCAGAGTATCTGATTTCCTATGAATAATTTTTCTAAATATCTGAACATTTCCTGGAGTATTAAGTGTTTCAGTAAATTTGTAGGATACCTGGAATGTTCAAGCCATTGTTTTTCCCTTCAAACTCTTTATGCTCCTTCCTTTCTTCTTTTATAGCTTTAGCTTCATTCCTGCCATTAGCCCTGTGTGAACAAGAGTCCTCTGCCTGCCTGCCATTCATTGAAAAATTGGGGCCTTAGAGACTGCCTGACCTCCAGTTTGTCCTGTGAACATGTCTAAGGTGTACTCACTGTAATAAATCCCAAAGACAGCCGCAGCTCCAACGAATGCTCCCAGGAGTTGTGCTAATATGTAAATTGGTAATTTGGTCCATTTTAATCTTCCAGTCACGCACATGGCTAATGAAACAGCTGGGTTTATGTGACCACCTGAAAAATAAATCACAAATTAAGTCATGTGGATGACTCAGATACATGAGAATAGGTGAAGGATTTGTGAAAATGTGGGCACTTTTGAACACCAGAACAGTGCATGCTTTTCTAGATGTTTTTTTGCAGTTAAATGCTGACTGCAATTGAACTGAAAAAAGTTGGATGAAATCAGAGGAGGGAGGGCAAAAGTCACTAAGATCCATCTTTACTCTTGATGCTTGTGGACTGTACTCTTTATCAGACTGTTATCCTGCAGTATGTAACTTACAGACAACTTTTCTAGAAAAATAAGAAAAATAGTAAATCTGCCCCATTGGTTGTGATGGGAGGGTCCCTTTTTCTGCACATATCCTCTCTCCTCGAGGCCTTTGGCTTTTTATATTTAGGGGAGAACTGGGGCAGAAGAACATTCCTTTAGTCTCCCAAGCACATATTATGATTAAGGACTGTTACTGGCTTGAGCATATATCTTGAGACAGTTCTGGAGTGCCCTGGATTTAAGTCATATTTGTGTCCCTGTCTTCAGCCTGGGGTTACTTAGGAGCTCAGCTTTCATGGAGGCAAAATCAAATAATTAGGGCTGTCCAGTTTCATGTTGGCTGTTGGTGGGCTATGCCTAGATGGAATCTGGGGGCAGCAGTGCATAGTCCTTCACCATGTTTTTATCTAGTTCTTGTGCTTTCTGGAAAGGTCCATGATAAGGAACCTGATAAAGTAGCTGTGCTGAAACAAAGTTCAGTTTCCTGTGAAACTTCCTTCCTTTTTATTCAGGAGTAGCTCCACCTGAACTCATGCATGAAAAAGATTACAGTAACATTAGAATTCCTTGTGTCAATTTTAATTTCTAAAATACGTTTATTGTGTCCTATGGTCTCTTCCCTCAACATCTTTTGTCAACAAAAAAGGTGCTGCATGCTCTTGGAAAATTTTGTTGTTTACAGATACATGGTTGCTACTTAAGAAATACAAATTGCCAAATAAATGACCAGGTACTTCTTGTAATAAATGCTGAATAATGAAATCCCCAAATTTTGCAAGGACATAGGATCCTTTCCTTATCTTCCAGATAGGGTCTCATTTCAGTCTGTATAAATATCAGAGAAAAATGGCCTTTGTCTTTGGTAAAATAACTGAAAGAGCATGTCCTTTATCTGTCAAAGGTTAGTGATGGAGAAAGGGCCTCTATGTGCAGTTTCTGTGTTTGTTTGCACTTCAGGTCAGTGAGTCATTATCTTATGAAATCCAGGCACCTTTGATACATAATGAACTGACAAACACAGATAACAAGCTGGATAAAACCTTCTTTGTATCATTTCCAAAATGCTGACCTAGTAGCACCAGTCTTGAATTAAAAGTTGAATTCCTCACTGTGTTTCAAATTCTTCAGCACAGAGCAAATAGATAGCTGGCACCTTATTTAACAGCCCTTCATATAAATTTTGATTAATTGTTGTCTTGTCTTTTGTTTCTTACTCTGGCTGGAATTAATAATTTTCCTTGCTTTCAACACCTGATTTTGTTCCCCACCTGTATATAATATAGGGTGAGTATGATGGCCTGGACAAGTCATAATGTTATTACAGAGGGCTGATTAACATTAAATATGGAAAGGAAAAGTCTAATTGAAGGCTCTCATGCTGATATAGGGGAGTTACAAGATTCTTGATTCCTGTGCCACTAGTTAAAAAAAGAAGTTCATGTTGGACAGTGTGTTCCTTATTCTCTTGTAGTTGCAGTGATTGCAGTCATGGGTTTGAAATGCTAAATTGGATAAAATAGTGGGAAATTATCTAGATATTGTGGAAAACTGGATGGAGGAAAATTAAAAAGGGGAATTTTCCTAAATAAAAAAAGTTCAATTTCACCAAGCATGCGGACTATATATTTTGTTACCATTAATTTAGAGTTACATAAGGAACTGATGAAAAATATTTTAGCAGTACTTAAACGTGAGACTTTGGCCCAAGAGCCACAAAAATTGCTAACAAATTCTACATAGGAGCTTGTATTCTGAAGTGTCCACTAGTAATCATGTGTTGGATAATAACAGCCTGTTGAAATATCTGTTCCTATTTTTTTCACAGAGAAAATGCACTGCATGCAGAATCCTTTGTCATGGGAAAAACACAGGAAGCACAATACTGCAACATCTGCAACCGCTCTGCCCTGCTGGGATTGAACTCTAATTCTCTACATAACGATGGAGATGAATGTCCCTTAAAGATGCAAATGTAAGACAGGTCTTCACAGGTTTGTTTTCCTGATACTGCATTAGAAGAGTTTAGCTGCCTACATGTAAACCAAGAGCTGTAGTTAAAAGTTGTTCAGATAATAGGAATGTGCTGCTGAATTAATTTTGTGTGATATTAAGGAGCAGTTCTGGTCTGTGTCAATGACAGTGACAAGATTGCCTGTTTTGTAGAACCTGGAGCACTTTCTAATTTGAAACTTTCTAATGGAAATCTTCTGCATGGTGCCTCTGTAAAAGAATACATAAAGAGAAGAGGAATGGTCACAGTAATTTCTGCTACAGCAACTATTTCTAGTGCACTAATTACACCTAAAGAAATTTTTCCAGACCAACTTAACCCTCTTTATGAAGGGTAAGAAATGCCTCTATGAGACCTGTAGTACAAGGGCACCAATATAAACTCTGCATACAAAAAATATTGCGTATTTTCATGCACAGCATTGTTGTTACAACCCATCATTTCCTATTTTAGAGGAAGACTTTAAATGTTAAAAGCAGTTATGCTGATGTTTCTGATCTTAGTTTGGCCAAATTGAATGGTGGAACTAGGAGACAAGGCAGCATCCAATATGGCACTTGTGGATACTGGTTAGTTAGCCCAGCTAACTTAGCCTCAGGTCTAAGGAGAGATTCCTGACCAATACATGTTGAGGAAGTGTTACAGCAGAAATAAAGGGGAAAGGACAGTTCACTGACAGTGTGTCATTGAATGTATCTCTGGTACTGAATCTTTCTGCTGTTTCTGCTTTCTATGATCTGCTGCTTCTGTGAATAATCAGACAGGAGCAGACTTGCTATTGCCTGTCATAGGACATGAAGAAATAAATTGCACTCTGTAAGGTGAATCATGTTCGTTATCCCCATTAGTGGGTCATTCTGCTTTCTGTGTAGCTGGCCACCATTTTATCTGGTGATACTTTAAACACAGTGCCTGTTCTGCCTGGGATCATCTCTATTGACAGAATTTTGAAAGCAGTACCAAGCAGATTTCTGGTTTGCAGAGAACACTTTCCATAAAAGCCAGAGGTCTGCCAAGGTTTTCACACTGTAGCTGAGATCAGAATTTGGTGGGACATTTTGTCAGACACAAAGAATAGAAAGGAAAAAGAACACGCAAGATGTACTAGCAAAAGTCCAGTGCGGGCTCTGCTGTAATGGTGCTTACTGTTGCTAAATTCATGATTGTTTATACCATGGATTGGAAGCCCTTTAACACGGGAGCCTTAACACTATGGCAATAAATGCTGTACAAGAATAAAGTCACTCACCAGAAACGCCCCCGGACACGTACACTGCTATGGTGACTGCCATGGCAAATCCCACCGACACCGTCATGGGCCCTCCGTGCGCTCCCCGGCTGAGCACGGCCTGTCCCACACACCCGCAGCCAAGAGCCTGCGTTTGGAAAGAGAAGTGTAAAATCACGAGTGTGTCTGTCAAATGTTATTGGTTGCGACTTCTGCTGTCCTGGTACAGCTGCAAATGCTGTTGAGTACTGAAACAGTGCTAGAATTTGTCATGTGTGCCGTTGCTGCCTTTGCTGTAATGCACATTTGCTTTTTATTTTCCTCGTCTCAGTCATGAGGAAGAATGTCTGCTAATGAGGACGTCTCTCAACACAGCAAACAGTTCTTAGGCACAATGATGGGATACAGATCCGAACTTGGAGCCGGAACAAGATTGCACAGGCTCTACAACAAAACTCTGCATCTGAAAGTGAAATTAATTCTGTGTGGTAAGTTTTCAGTTCCAGACTGATGTTTATAAGCGATGAAAAATTTATTGTAGAAATTATGAAAGATGGTTCGAAAAGCTTTTCACGTTTAGTGCCGGAACTCCGGATTGAGACAGCTTTCTGGTATTTAGAGTGTGTGTTATTGTTATGCTGACATTATATCACGTATTGCTCTAGCAAAATATTTCACTGGCTGTGCAGCTTGAACAATTAACTGAAGTGGAGATATCTAGATAATTCACGTTGTCTAAATGGATTTAAAGTAGTTTCAGATTTTTGCTGGTTCCTCTCAGAATAAAGTTCAGTAACACATTTAAATATTTGCTTAAGATGATGTTTATTCAGTTCTAAAGCCTCTGTTTACCTTCAAGCATATGTTTAGATCCTATTAAAGATGATAGGAAAGATATTCAAAGGGACAAAAGCCTTTTAGTTTGAGATAGACTAGCTGATCCATTTCGGTGTCTGAAAATCTGTTTTTTAAATATGTGCCTATGTGCTCTGCTGAACAAGGAGCCAATACTCTATGGAAGCTCTCAAATAATTTCTATAGTCTGAAAACTTTTGCTTCTCTGCAGCTGTAAGTGATGTGAATCATACCATTTCTGGGATGTGACTAGATTTATCTTGAGCAACCTTAATTGCTTATTTTTGTTTGCAAGGCAGTTGCATTCAGAAACTGCAAAGTAATGGGAAATCTCTCTTGCCTTAGAAATAGACTGTACCAAAATGATTTGGTGATCAGGATTTAACGAGCAAGTCCTTCTAGAATAGATGCAATTTAAACAGGCAAAACCATACTTTTGTTTCCATAATTTCCCCAAGGGTTTTAGCTAATACCAAAATGTGACAGAAAAGCTCTCAATAAAATTACACTCTTAACCAGCTTTTTAATGCTGACGGTGTTTTGAAGCCCCGAGAGCGTGTCATATACCCAGGTGCAGCTCTTGCCTTGAGGTCATAATCATGTAAGCAAACAAAACACTGACTGGTGCCAGAGTGTTGCAGCTCTGGTTACGTAAGGGTAGGGTGGTGTTAGATGGCTGCAGTTTATTGGACTGTATAATTAAAAGCTCCAGGACACAGTGCAAGCTGCAGTCAGCTGCTGTGCAATGGACGACACACGCTTGCGTTAGCCATGCTCTCACCTAGCAGTGCACGTGGTGAGCACAAATACAGATAGCAAACCAAAATAAAACACGTTGGAGTTGTTCACAGCTGAAATGACATCCTTTTTTGAACTTCATATGGGACAATTCATTGTGTGTTTATATGTTTAATACGGAAAGAACGGATATGCTGGAATTCATAAGAGTCTAGAGGAGGTGGAATTAGCCTACTCTAGTCATTACTTTCCAGGTTTCTCAAAGGGAAATTCCAGAAACTGCCCCAAGCAAGACTTTGGGAAAGATATGGCTCAGATGAGGAGCAAGCTTAGTAGGCTGCTCTGGGCCCTTGCACACACTGGGATGCAGGCTGAATTCAGGCAACCAGCTCAATCTACAAGTATAGTGTGCACTTGTGTTCTGAAATGGCACAGGCAGAGTTTTGCAGATTCAAAGAAAAGGCCATTCTTTTGAAAACATTACCTTTTTCTATAAGGATGATGAGAAAAGAGAACAGGGGTAGAGAAGATGGTTAAAGAAAAGGACAGGGGATAGCAACATCTGTATATATCAACTACAAATTCATAAAAGAAGGGAAGGAAATAACGGAGGGAGCCTGTGGCCTCCCTTCCTTTATTACCAGAACTGAGAAGAGTCATACAGAAACAGCTGTGTTGACCTCTTGCCTTGTAGCTCCTGCTCTGCAGGTCTTAGGGAAATACACAACTACAGGTGCTCCATTTCTGTGCTAACCAGTCTCTCTTCTACAGAGAAGACATGTGAGCCAGCTGGAACACAGCTGCACTCGGTGGACCTGCTCATGTACCATGACTAAACCCTATTGTAGGCACAGTCAGTGTCTGCCCATCCAGGGATGGGAAAACTGGGAGCTGAGCCTGCAGATCTGAGCTGTGTCACTGTAATACTTTCTCCATTTGCTGACCTTTTAAGAAGGAGAGAAAAAAGTTGCCTCATACCTACTGTGGCTAGGTTGGCGCAACTGGAAACTATCACCTCATCATGTAATTACACAAACAGCAGTTTAATACCTTGTAAGTCTTTGCTTGACTGAGTTAAGACCAACTAGGTCATTGAGTTGTAATTAAATATTCTAAGATTTTAGGACAGCTCAGCCATCAGTTGCACCCAAAAAACTCATTGATTGAAGCATATGGAGTTAATGGGAGTTTAATTTACAGTAGAATATAGCTAGATCTCTTTATCTTATCTTGTCTATCTTATGTTACCAGGTTTTCCTCTTAGCAATTGTCTATAGCCTGATCTGCTTAAAAATTACTGGAGTACTTTCAGCACTGACTTTTTTTTGTTTACTTGGGTGTGGAATAGCTGTCTGAACCGTCTCTGCCAAAAAAACTTGCTTCATAGCCCATTAGATCCTTCTCTTTGTCTTGGATAACAAGGCTAATGTTAGGAAAGGAAAACAACTGGCCTTCAATGAGCATAAGGTCCTATTACTGCCTGGAAGCTTGCAGGACTTTCTGTATCCCACTCATCAGAGAGACTGAAGATCATTTTGCCTCCATCTTACTATTTTCAGGATTTTTCCAAATGCTTGTAATAGCATTTTTCCATGTAAGTAGGATTTCTGCAAGATCTGAAAACACAACTTTAGCGAATCTATTTTCCTAAATGGCCAGTAAAGTTTTAGACATCTTAAAGAATGCTTACATAGAAAAGCACCCTCCTTATCACACAGTCCTAGAAGTGGTGTGCATTTATAGCCAGACCCTCTGTTACATTAACATGGCAGCCAAGTTTTTAGCAGTGTGGAGGCAGTGAGCTGCACCGTGTTGGAGTTTGTACATCTCCTGCTGTGGTGAGATACACACCTGCAGTGGGTTCCACAGGTGTCCCTGCAGGCAGAGTGTGGCCTCAATGGCTGCACAGCTGATGATGCTGTGCATGAGTACAGGAGCTCCATGTGTTATAAGGAATACAGTCAGCACGTGCAAAAAAAAAAAAAAAGTAATATTTAACCATAAACTGCTCACTTTCACCCATTAAATGCTAGAAAAATAATGGCTGCCTTGCCCTTCCTTGCAGGTAGGGATCTGTGCCCATGAAAGCTTTACAGGGTTCTTCATGGTATACTGTCTTGTGAAGTTCCCCTACCCAACATTAATATTTCCAAATAGGATTAGCTACTTGTAAAAGTAGTAAATAAGCTTTTCAGTTTGAGGCGTGCTAAATTGGTGGTGTCTTCCTAAGGGAGTGTGTTTTAGAACTCGCTTTCATTTCCACCCCCTTCATTTACTAAGCAAGTTTGCTTAAGAATTTACCTATTGAATTTCATAATAAGATGTTTTATAATATTAGAAACTCTTTCCACACAGAGATGTATTTTTGCTGTGTATTACATAGGATCTTAATTCAGACAGGGTTCCTAAGCATTCTTTCAACAGGGACAGTAATGCTAAAAGCAACAAAACCAGAGATACGTTAGATCTTCTAAAGTTCAGGGCATTAGCTCTGCAAGAATTAAAGTTACAGGAAAACCCTTTCAGGAGAGACCAGTCCTCATCCAATTTAATGTTTAATATTTGCTGTATTTTGTTAAATCAGAGAGTACTTAAGCTTTTAAAGGTGAGATAAAAATACAGCTTACCAGTCAAGTAATATCTAAATACCTAAAAAGTACACAGCTCTTACTTTATGATTAATGAAATGTTTTGGTGGGGTGGGGAGGATTTCTGTGCGTTATGATTTAATCAATCTTAGAGCAATAAAAAGTCACTTGTATCCATTCTCCTGATGATCTTCTGGGAAACAACCAATATCCTCTTGGGTTCAGATGGATTTTAATTTTTTTCAGTCTTGCTATCTAATAAATAAGGGGTAAAAAACCCCCAAACCCTTATTGTTTAGTTAATTAAATAGTATAGACATAAGCCTTAAAAATATTGCTGTTTTGAAACCATTTTCTAGTGACAGAAAGCATTACTGCTTGGAGACATGATTGTAAATTTAATACAGCTTTGGATGATTTGTGTATATAAAGCTTCTAAAACATATAAATATCAGGTTCAAATTGCTTTGTGGGAAAAAATAGTGAAAATATTGAGGGATAGACTGTGTTATGCTGTGTTATATAAACTGATGCCTTTAAATTTTATTATTGCTTTTGCATATGCTATAGGAGACAAATAAAAGTTTGAAATCACCTAGAGAGAATGCAAAAGTCTGCATTTTCTCATATTTTATTATGATTAATATTGCACTCTTCATTCTGAAATGCTAAATGCTTTTCTTTCCTGAATTATAGAGGGCAACTGGTTTGAGTCAGTTTCTTCAGTGAAGATTGTTTTTATTGTCTTACTAATTTTTAGAAATTCAGTAAAGGAAATGAAATGTGATATTCAGACACAAACTTTCAGGAGTGAAATAATGCCTGTTGTATCAGGGCTAGGAATAAAAGACCAGGCAAAGGAACAAAATCTTACATAGTAGTCTTGAAGAGAAAAAGAACCTATTCAGGTGCTGCTTCCCTCCCACTTTACTCATTTGTTCTTGAGTTGTGATGCTTTGCTTCTTACCCCAACTGAAAAGCTTTAAATCTTTCTAAACTCCTAAAAATTGTTAGTCTCTGCACCAGCTCTCAGGGAATTGTAGCATTGAGAAAGTGTGCAAGAGTGGGCATTTCAGACTCCCAGAAAGGAGGCTTGCTGTCCTCTCCTTGAAGTATAAGGGTACATGTACCTTTCCTTTTACTCCTTCCTTTGGGGGCAGAAACAGGGGGGCTGAATCTTTGCTGTGCCCTCATGGTTAGAGGTACATGGTTAGGAGTAATTAAAGCCTAAGCTGTGTGCTGTTGAAAAGAAAAAAGAAAGCTGAATGCTTTTANNTGAATGCTTTTAACAGTAAAGAAACCTGTGAGGAATGGGTTAGAGGAACTGAATCATGTTTGCCTTTAAACTGGACCTCGGATTGGAGAGCTCCCTAGAATTCACTTTCAACCAGAATGCTTTATTGAACTGTTGGGATTGAAAAGATAAACTCACTGCATAGCACAAACTACATTTATTGTCTTTTAGTCTGTTCTCTAACTGTTTATGACAGCTTTAAAAAATTATTACTTTTATTACCTTTCTTTTATTTGGTGAAACTTTTGAAAAAACACCTTGTAAATTTGTGTCTGTAAAACACAAATTCAAGTTTTACGCTCACAGTTGGATGTTGGAAAGATGCGAGTCTCAGGCAGAGGTGCCTATACTTCAGTCCTATACATGTAAACTTTCTGGGGAAAAGGGTATCCACAGAAAAAGATTTTGGGAAATTAAGTTCAACTTACTGAAACCTTTTGG
>WAAG01026780.1:0-11553 GCA_013390105.1 Tichodroma muraria | reverse complement strand
ATAGAGTTACATGGAGCTGGAAAACTGTGAGCTGTTATTGCTCTGGCCTGTACTTCAGCTGTTAAATCTGATACATTAATACTTTAAGGATATTTAAAGAAAAATTGGAAAGACAGGACTTTTACTACAAACTTCAATATTAACAACATGTCAACATTTATAAACTAAAGAAGAAAGAACATTCAGGACATAAATGAAACCTGATATTGCAATACCCATGAAGTTTAAAATCTGCTAACCTTTAGCTGCTTTTATATAGGACAAAATAAACCTTATGAAAGAAATTAAGAAAGATTTTGAATATATATATTGATTTGGATTTTTGTTGTTACTGTTTTCTTTGGGGTTTTTTTGTTACTGTAGTACAGCTAAGTACTGCATTATGAAAGAAGGCTTTTGCAATTTTCTTTTTAGATGGAAGTGCTGGTTCAGAGTTAAGAGTGCAATACTGAAATGCTTTCCTTCAGATGTAAAAGTTGTAAACTGGAGAGTCTTTTAGGTGTATTTGAAAAAGGAAATCAGTAGTTGAACTCTATAACTGTACGAGGTATTTATAGATCAATTATTTCATACACTTAAATTAGTATGAGCACAGCACTCTGAAGTACTCAATCCTGTAAAGAGTTTTGATTTGGCAAGTCTTAAAAAAATGTATCAGAAGAGGATATTCTGGTGGGTTTTTTTGGTGGTATTGTTGGTATTTGAAATATCATGAATGTGCAAAGAATTTGTTTCAAATTGACAGACTTAGCATTTCTTTAGACGAAGTCAGATTGCAATTTAATATTAAACACTGGTTTTGTGCTTTCCTCAAACAGTAAAATTGTATTTGGCAACAGCATTGTTTTGCATGTTTGGATATTCCTCTATTGTCATGCAACCTCTTGGTTACACATACTTTATTTTTAATGTCTAGAAGTACAATTAGATATGTACTGCATCTAATGCATGCATAGAAGTGTTACTTGTCATAAACCATTGCTTTGGTACAGCAACTTCTTGCCCTGAGTAGCTTCTAAGCACTTAAATTATTTCCGTGTCTCATTCTCTGAACTCAGGCTTGGGCTTTAGTAAAACCAGTAATTTTGTCAATGACAATACTGTTTTCCACCCTTTCAGTTCTCCACTGAAACTCCATTCTCCTTTGAACTGTACAAAAGAGGAGGACATTACCTTAAAATAGTCAGTAACTTTTTCTAACTGTTTGCAGGCTTGCTGCTAAATAAACGCAGCAAATCTCAACATAACATTATGAAATCAGATGTATATGTCTCTTGGCTGATAGTAGTTTGGCAGTAGTAAGCCAGGCATCTGTGTATTCTTCTAATGACTGATGTCATACCAATGACCAAAGGCATTGCATTCCAAAAATAACCAGAAGAAACAAAACAGTCTAAAGCTATTCACCATCTTGTCCTACTTAATGCATATCACCTGGTTCTGTTTCTTCAGCCAGGCTCTTCTAACTGAATCTAGAAGGTTAGGAGGAGGAGGAGGAACCAATTGCTGAAGCTGTCACTTGACTCAGATCAAACTGACAGCTTTTAAAAATAGCTAATGTTAAAAAGTTCATGAAGTCCTTCTTCAAGATGCTGCCATTAAATGAAAGACAACCTTTTAGCTACAAGAAGTAGTATGAGGTAAATATTAGAAGTACTAGTTTTCTATTTTAATTTTTGAGATTAATCTTTTCAGACAGTTTCCTAAAGTTTAATTTCTAGAAACCTGAATGTGTTCAGAAAACAGGTGTGCTATAATCCAGAGAGGCTTATTTGAACAGTGTTTTTGGTCACAATGTGACTGAAAGCTGTAACTTTTAGTAAAGGGTGTCTGACATTGCCTTCTCAGATCTAGTATTTTGCAGAATGGATGCTGATGTGTTTGGATAGGTTGTACTAAAATGTATTGCTGTAATCTTCTCTGACTGTCTTTGTCCTTTTAAAATTTGACAAATGAAGATAATGGGAAATTATTTATTTAATAAAGATTAGGGAAAAGGACTTGGTTTTTTTTTATTTAACTGCTTTGTGTAATTGTAAGTGTAGGTTTCACACTTAAGATATAGTTTATTGTTGCTGGTTATAATAAGTCAATATATCATAAGTCATACAATCAATTGTATGTTTATATTAAAAAAGAAAAGCAGAACACCTTGAAAATCTTTGTGTCTTTCTTATCAACATTAACCTGTCTTGTCAGTATAGCTCATTTATTGAGGAAAATACTTTGTGTTGTGACACAGAATAGTAGAAATTTATTTGAAATTTTGGATCCATTATTTTGTCTGTGTTGTTCACTAGCTTTCCATATATTGTCTAGCATTATAGTGTTAACTTAGAGTTATATGCCATAAAATTCAACCAGTCCTTTCCCAAACCCTTTGTTTTTTTTCCTTTTAAGAGCATATGTCCATTTGCTTTATGCTGAGGCTGCACTTCAACACAAAGCTCAGTTTACAGATTCTTTGAGCTGACCTGGAAGTGTTCTGTGGCCATGCTCTCTATTCCTGTGATTCTTGTCTTCCTTTATTTCCATGCTCTCTTTCGTACCTTGTGAATAGTCCACACTGTGGATTGAAAAGGCCGTTTGGTGTATTAGGTATTTCCTGTCTTGCCTCCAAATATCTAATGCATGAAATTGTAATTCTTATCACTTTAGGGCAGACACTGCTTTAGGAGGTACGTTCTGAACAAGTGAAGGAAAAGCCTGAAGTGAGTTTAGCCTCTGTTGGTTTGCATTCTTTTCCATAGCTGTGAGTTGATACTCTAGAATAAACTAGATTTCAAATACCAGATTGTTGGAAGGGAGGGGGATGTTGCTTGTTGCTGGTGGTTTTGGGGTTTTTTTGTTTGTCAAAAAAACCCAAACCAAAACAAACAAAGCTGTTTTTGTAACAGACTGTTTTCCTCTAATGGAAATTTTAAAATGTTTTAGGTTGGGTTTTTTTTGTGGTTCAGTTTTTTGTCTTTTGTGGTGTTTTTTTTCTTACGCATCTATGCTCCCTGGTCCTAAGGGAAATTAAATTTCCTGCTTTCAAAAAACTGTTAGCTTGGTAAAGTTGTAGACAGAAGTAACACGCCTTCTCACTCTAAGATATAAAAAACAATTGCCTACTGATCATAAACTCTAGCTTCTTTATGGGCCTATATGAAATTTTGATAAAGTTTGTCCCTTAATTAAAGGGACTGACTCACAAGCTATATTCAACTCTAGATTCACTACTAATCTTGAGCCTTATCTGTTCTCACGTATAGAAAAGGAATTCTTATAAGAAAAAGGAGAATTTTTTAAGCTTTAGAAAGAAATTAAGAAAATTCTCTGGTCTTGGAAGCATAAAAGACCAGTCACTTTGTCAAAGAATTGAGAGTAGTCTTAAGTTTACCTACAAGAACTAGTCTTATTAGAGAACACAATCTATATATATATATTTAGTGAAAAGTGAGGCTGTATGTGCGTTTCTTGGGAGTCTTGTGAGGCTCTCCTCTTGGGAAGAGGAGCCTTGTCACATGCTTTGCCTGCGGGCTGTGTTGGGTCTGTGTTGAATTTTTCTCTTGACCCGTGTTGCCCCTTGGCTGCGGGAGCGGGTGGCAGCCACAGCTCTCCATGGTGCCGAGTGCGGGGCTGCCTCCATGTCTTATCCTCACTGGCACCGGTGTCAACAGCAACCAAGTTTGACTTGAGTTTGCAGACCAGTACATTTCCCTACTGGCAAGATCCCGTTAGAGACCCAGCTTATATAACAATTTCCCAAATGTTTGATGTCGTCGGTGTGGCAAGCTATAACATTGATTCTGCTGAACACTATGGAGGTAAGTGCAGTGAATTATTTCTCTGAAAGTGTGTGCCGTGCTGTTTTGTAGTGTCTTCCCAGAAACCTGGCAGAATAAAAAAAGAAAAAAAAAAAAGGACAAAGAAGTGAAAATTAAAACAGGAGGCACTGATATTTTTCAGAGTTCTGTCAGTAAATTAAGAAATGTTTGAAAATATTTGAATGAACAGCAGCATTTTCTTAATTTTGCCAGGACTCTGAAAGAGTGGTTTATGTTTGATTTTCGAAAGCTGACTTACAGAATATACAAGAAAAAAATGGATTAATTATTTGGTTTTATTCTGTTCTGAAATAACTGCATTTTTAGCTTTTAAGGGTATTAGGAGGCTGGAAATGCAATTGTCTTGTCTTAAAATTCACTAAAGATATGTGTTTTATTTCTGGATGTTGCCCAATGTATCTTAGGTTCACAAGTCCTCAAAATAAGAGGAAATTGCCTCTTGAAATAACATACTACTAAACCCCTTTACTTTGGTGATTAATCAAAAACAGTGATCCAGGTTTATAAGATGAGTACCATTTGCACCCTTTTCCTCCACTTAGGTGTTACTGCTTCTTGTTTGGGGAAGTTTTGAACTTAATATTACTCTGCTGAGAGAAAATTCATTTGTTTGTATGTGGAATAATTTTGTAGAATGAGGCTCTCTAGGGATCTATATACCTGAACAGCTAAAATCAGATATGCAAATATTCAAGAAAAATATGAAAGGAAATGCAGCTCTGAGACAAACACCCTTGGCCTATCCTGTTTTCCTTGCAGCAGTTTAAGGTCTAGTCATATAGCACATGTGTCAACTATAGTCTAGATAGGTGATTAGAGGGTAAATGGGATTCCTTCTCAAAGGGAGGCAGATTGGGGAATTTATGCAAGTGTCACTATATCTTATTTATTTATTTATTTATTTTTTTCTTCAATATGTTTCTCAAGATTTAACTGACTTGGGAAATTGCCTGAAGCTACTGTGCTACAGATTTGTAGTGTNAAGTACAAGGACATGTTTAACTTTTTATCTGTAAAATGAGACATTTCTGAAATGTACATAGCTCTGCCTTTATGTATCAAGCTTGTTCATTTTTAATTAACGTACCATAAAAAACCCTTACACTTTTATGGAAGAGATTTCGTTTTGGAAACTGTATTGTATGCAGTCTCTTTAACCCTTAAACTATAGGTAGAAAGCAATGGAAATTCTCTTAAAGTATAGATTAAAATTAGGGACAGGATCTTCTGGAAACAGAACAGAGCTAAATATCAAAAACTTTCATCTTTAATAGAACCTCTCCTGACTGTGTAAGGGAAGCAGTGGTGGATCAGTAACTGAAGATACTTGTGCTTAGTGCATAAAAGTGATGTTAAAAACCCACCAAGAGACCAAAGTTTAAATTATATTTGCTAGCTAATTCGAAATTCAACTTTGAAAAAGTATTGGAAAACTTAAGCAAATTTGTTGTTGACTGTTAAGTGTTTAAGTCTGAAAACTAAGTTGTTCCATGCTGTCTCTTAACAAGTTAAGATGTGAGTTATAATTTTTTTGTATTGAATTATAGCTGGTGTATTGACAGCTGCATTGTACATAGAATAGTCTTAAAATGGGCCTTGGAATGATATCTCAGTGTGTTCTTTGTATATGAGTTGCATAGATAATTCTTAAATTTTTCTCTTAACTAATTGCATATTTTGCAATATGCCACCAACTTAGCTTATTTTTTGTTTCCCTTTTTGTGTAAAAAATTGAAGGTTTTTGCAGTAGTAATCAGAACTAAGCATGTTTGTGTGAGAGACTGAATATATATAAACTGACAGGTGTGTGGTACAGACCTGTACCCACTGGAAGCCTTGAGCTAATTATTTAATGTGAAATTGCACAAGTGCAGTGATCTTTTTTTCTTCCTCAGAAATCTACTTAACTTTCTCTAACTTAACTACTTAACTACTACTCTACTTAACTGCTACTTAACTACTACTCTACTTAACTACTACTTAACTACTACTGTTTGATTCATATGTATTCCTTGATTTAAGATTGCCACTGTTTTCTCATTTGTTGAATTAAAAAAAAAGAAGTAATAGATGCTGAAGAAAGAAGATTTCTTGGTTTTCCTTTAATCATCTTTATCATATTAGCCATCACAGACTTGCTTCTTAGGATAGCTAATCACAGCTGAAACTTGAGGTCTCAATGAGTATTCTTATTTGACTCGCCCATCAGGTGTGGGGAATTCTTGTTGGAAGGGAAAAATTTTGAACACTCTTACCTACAGAATTCTGCATGATGAATTGCTTGAAGGAGTTAATGTCTCCCATTTTATGTGGAATAAAGTAAGTATTGTGAAAGAGGCAAACCTGGAATCATTTACAACAGAAGTACTCTTAAAATAAGCTCCTTGTCTCACGCAATTGCAATAAAGGCTTCTGCTATTGCTTCTGTTTGGCAGCTGGAATACAGGTTTTTAAGAGCATCCACTAGAGTAGCTCTCCAGAAAACTATCTTACTGATGAAGTTTGGATTCAACTGTATAGCCATAATAAGAAAGTATAGCTATTGGTCTGAGTGTTCAGGATTCTACTTTTACTGTATTTAATGGGATGAATAGAAAAAACCAGATGCTTTAGGGCAAAGCAGTATAATTACATGCTTTTATCAGAGCATCAATTTTCTTGTAGGTCTCTGATGGAGATACTGCAATTTTCCTACTTAAGTATACAATTATTTTTTCACTTTTTATTGAGTGATTTAGAAAACTTGTGGTGGAAGGAACTGCACAAACTCTAAGTAGATAGACTAGATACTATGAGAAACTGTATTTAGGTGGGGTTTTTTTTTTGGTTTTTTTTTTTTTGTAGGACTGTTTTTTAAGGAAATTTAAGATCGGTTACAATCTCCACTGTCCTTTGTCATGTGCCTGTGAGCTGTGAGTTTTTTCCAAGCGTGTGCTAAGCAAGTAGACATGAAAGTAGACTAAAAGCTGGCTGAACCTCTGGACTTTGCGTTGTGGTCAGTTGCGTGAAGCCCAGTTGAGGGCTGGTCACTAACAGTGTGCCCTAGAGGCCAATCTGTTTAACATCTTTGGTCTGACCAGGATGATAAGACAGGGCGTGCACTCAGCAAGTTTGTTGCCAGTACAAAAGTGGGACAAGGGGTTGATAAAACAGATGGGTGTGCTGCTATTCAGAGCTGGACAGGCTGGAGGAATGCCCCGACAGGAACCCCGAGCAAAGCCCTATCTGGGGCAGCGCAGCGAGGACGTGGTTGGAATCGACTGGCTGGAAAGAGCTGGGTACTAAAGGCCCTGGGGTCCTAACAGACATGAGTTGAGCGTGGGCCAGCAGTGTGCCTTTGGCAAAGGTCAATGGCACACTGGACTGCGCTGGAATGAGTGTCACAGCAGTTCAAAGGGGGTGATCCCTCTTCTCTGCTCTGTGCTGGTGAAACACACCTGGAGTGCTGGGTCTGGTTCTAAGGCTCCCCCATACGAGAGTCATGGATGTACTGGATCAAGTCCAGCAAAAGGCCACTGTGTTGATGGGACTGGACCATCTGTCATAGTGGGAGAGGCTGAGAGCTGTGACTGTTCAGCCTGGAGAAGGGAAGGCTCAGGGGGTTCTTATGAGTGTGTGCGTACACCAGATGGTGAGGAGTAAAGCGGACTGAGCAGGCATATTCTTAGTGGTGTCTCATGAAAACATAAGGCAATAGGCACAAACAAAAATGAAAGAAAATGCGCTTTTTTTTTTTTTTTTTTTTTTTTTTTTTTACACTGTGTGGATGGTCAAATTCTGGCGCAGGCTACCCAGATACGTTGAGTTGTTGTCTTCCTTGGTGACATTCAGAACCCACCTGGGCGAGGCCCAGCATATTCTGTTCTAGCTGACCCTGCTTTGCTCAGGGTCTAGGTTAGGCTAGGTAACTTCCAGGTGGGTCTTCTGACCACAGCCATCCTGTGATTCTGGTATTTCTATAATAGCTACTGTGTTGAACCTGTAAGCTGTGAGTGTCAGATGTTAAAACTAGTAGTCATTATTGTGTAAATACTCAGATGTAGCTAGGAATTACAATTTTTTTCCATTGCATGATTGGTACCTGTAGGTTACTGGAAAGTATCCCAGTAGGCCACTACAGACTTGTCCTAGATTCGTCTTGGGCTTTGCTTTGAAAATAATCTTGGATTCTCAGCTGGTGGCTGTGCCACCTTCTGCTTACTTTCTTACTTTCTGATTTTGCTTCTCTAATCTAATTAAAAAAAAAAAAATAAACAGTAGAATCAGTTTTAGCATGGTTTTTTTTTTTTTTTTTTGTTAAAATCTAGAATTATTTTTTTTTCCCAGAGGAAGGAAAGTGAAATTACTTAGAAATTACTTCAAGGTAGTTTTTTTCTGGGAAAGCAGCTTAAATTCTTCTGCACTTACTGAAAATTCCATGATTCTGATAGGAATTTCCTTTATTTATTCTGGATACTTATCACTTAGCATTAAAATTTTCAGAAGTGATTTGTAGTTAATGCCTTCTAGAAAGTGGAAAGATGCTGCAGATAAAAATACTGTGTTGGGAGTCTTGCAGTATATGTTTTTCACTAATATTTCTTTCCTGCATAACTGTGTACTTGCTTGGAAGGCTCCATGCTTTTCCTCTCTTAAACAAGTCTGAAAAGTAGAAAATCTGGAAAGTAGAAAGTATGAGCAAGCAATGGACTTGTTTTTCAGTCTGATTTTCAAAACACTGGTGGAGATTTCTTCTTTGATCCATTAGGGGCTGAGTGGTGTATTCTTATCTGCGTGGTCTCATCTGCTGTGAGGAACCACTAGATACTTGAATTGCATAGAGTCTACAGAAGTTCTTGAGGAAATTAAAATAGATCAGGCATTGAGAGGAAAAGACTTGGAGGCAGAGAGAGTGCAAAAATGAGCTTTGTTTTGGTGGGGAAGAGGAAATAGGAAAGACACCTTTTCTCTGGCTTGTCATACAGTACTGCTGTTTTTTTGGGAAAACTGAATACTAAAAAACCTTTTGCTAATGCTTTCATCAGCTCAACGCTTGAGGACTCTTCAGTAAGAATGCATAGTGTGTAAGAGTGGTAATAATGCTGACTATGCCTTGCTTTCAGGTTTACAAGCAAACTAAGAGGAAAAGAGATCATCTTTCTTTAGTGTCAACTTCATTTACAATTATCCAAAAGTACTTGTGACATTTTCAGGTGATGGCACTCAGAAATATTGCTTTGGATATCCTCTGGAGCAGATTTCGAAATGGAGATGCTCCATTTTACCTTACATTTCTGCTGTTGTTTTGTCTCTATCATCCCTGCTTTCCTTTCTTCCCCCCTTCCAAAGAAAAACCAAATCCCTTTCATTCTAAATATTTAAAGCCAGTTCCCAGTATTAGTGGGTGCTTCTACAAAAATTGTGTTTTCCTGAAAAGCAGGACAACTCAACTTTAATACCCTTAGTTATTAAAAAACTATGTGTTTCTAAGCCATGTATTGAAAAATCTAAAACCAGGCAATGAACAGACAGGTTTTCATCATAAACATCTAGTGAAAAATGTTTAAAAGCATGACACTTCAGATGGTGAAAGTTAATAGAGGGTTAGATTTGAAGGTGAAATAGATTAAGATTTAAGAGCGAGTTTTTGGTCTTGAACTATAATGAAAGTTAGCTTGAATGATAAAGCAAGGAAATAGATTTAGAGGGAAATGGGATAGTGATTTTTTAGAATTTGGATTATTTTGAGTGTTATGACATTCTGTGTAGTACAGATAACTACATGACTTAAATGTTTCTTTCTGGTGAAAATACAGTATGTGAAAGTACAGATTATGTGATTGTATGAAGGATAATTTAGCCCAGTTTAGCAAAAAAGGTAGACTTAAATTTTAATTTATATCAATATAATTGCTTATGATGGGTTAGACATTACTTATAGTGGCCTTTTCAAAAAAAGGATTTGTTTTATAACGAAATAGAAAAACCTAAGCTTTGCTTTCAGACAATAAATGGAATCAGCTGATTAATCTTACTCCTTTTATATGATTGTTTTTTTTTCACTCCAAATTGAGATTCTCTAAGTGTGATGGATTTGTTATTGAAATATACTTTGCAGAAAATTTCAACTTCTGTTCATCCTTTTAGGCTCTCATCGCTTCAATGTCAATGAATGTCATCCTGTAAGGCATTTGATCCTGCTGAAGACAACACACTTCCCCAGTGCCATCTCTCATATTTTGCACCAAAAGGCTGTTTTTATTCTGTGGGTGCTTCTTCAAGGATATGACTTTGCTTTTTGTTAAGAAAAAGAATAATTGGTGAATTAGAAAGTATATTTTCCTTCTAAAAATACATAGAGTGAGAGAAATTTCTGAATGACATTGTCTGGGAAAAAAATCCAGCTTCATTAACTGTGGCGTGACTGACCATTAGGATGTAATTTGATGATACTAAATACAGAAATTGGAAAAGTATGAACTTACTATGGCTAGCAGGTGATTAAAGCAGACAGAAATATGGTATCTCTATTTTCTCTGAAACAATGCTGATGATTTGGGGTGAACAAATAATTTTTAAGTCATAGTGCTGAAGTGGTCTTAGAAGCATTGTAAATAAGTGTTGTATTTTGGTAACATTTGTATAATAGAGCTTTCCTTATCAGTTAAGCAAGTTTGAGATTTAGTACCACGCAACTTAATTTACAGGTATCGGTCGAGTTTAAAAATAAGGATTAATTTTCAAGGAGCCATTACAAAACACTTAAACTTTTTTCTGCTAGAATTTGTTCCCATTCTGACTAACTTTTGAAGCTGTTTCTAAACAATTTTTCCCTCTTTCATAAGTCTTTCTTCAATGTGTTGCATGGAAACTGTCATGATGAAAATATTTTGGATGTCATAATGAGATTGAAACTTATATTAAACTCTTGACTTATTCTGCAGGCTGTTTTTACACTTTGGCATAAAAAGCGACTTTACATGTGGCTAACAAAACTAAATGTCTCAGTCACACAGGTAATAAATATATTGCTTAGAAATCTCACTGTTTGAGAACAGTGCAACATAAATGTACGGAACTGGATTGCTGAACCCTGTAAACTTATGTAACTCCATTAGAGACAGCAATGCCAGTGTAGAACAGCTGAGCATTTCTCTCAGGAATAGATGTCACGTAGTAGCCAAGTGGGGGATTATGTGCCAGGTCATACAAAACACCAATGGTGATGTCTCCCCTAATTTGGTTTGTAGTAAAGAGTTGCACTTCATTTCTATCCAGCTGCTTCTGGTCTTTCTGTCAAGGTCTTCAAGTCTACATCTTTCCTCCTGGAAAAATCATTTTGGTTCTGCATGTACATATAATTCTAAGGTTTTCTACTGAAAATTAGTTGAATTCAATCTGTCTGTTTGCCTGTCCATGTGTAGCATTCTTTAATGGACATCTTGGCCACTGACTAGAGACGTCTAGTGTTACTCAACTGCATACCCAACCCATCTCTCATAGTCCTGTGATATTATCTTGATATGCTCTTCCCATTTAATCGGTATTTCTTGTTTGTTTGACATCACAACTGCTTGTTTTGCACCTGAATTTTTGCCTCAGCAGAAGATATTCTGAAGGTTATATCATATTTCATAGAGGCATAAAGACATTAATGTGGGGAAAGGCGTCTGAGATTGGTCATAGGCTGGATTCAAACACCATCATATCAAATAGACCATAGCACTAAGAGCCATGTCCAGTT
>WAAG01026776.1:2500-13019 GCA_013390105.1 Tichodroma muraria | reverse complement strand
TCAACAGAAAAAACATAGTCATGTCCCTGCAACCTCAACATTACAGGCAGTTCAAGCAAGGTCCCTGTGGACTTGCTGATTTGCACGATGTCCGATGCAAAATCTGCTTGCATTTCCAAGAACGAATGAGTGTAAACTGATTTTGATTAAAGACTGCAGAACCTCTAAACATCAGGGCAGTAGTTTACTACAAAAAGTTTCATGTGAAAACATTTGGGCATAAAACCTATTAACCACTTTTAAGTCTGAGTTTAATCAGTTCATAAAAGGGATTATATAATGTGATTGCCTACACACAAGAGACCCCTTTCAGGCCTGCACTCCTTAACTGCACAATATATCTTAAGGCTAAGAGATCAATCGATGGTAAGGACCCTTCAGAGATTTGACCATGTACAAGAGGTATAGTTTAAATGAAAGTGCTTTAGCTGTACATCCCTTCCTGTCCTACAACACATTCAGTAGTGCTGCACATAGGAGGATTATGAGAAATTGGTAGCATAATGATAAGGCAGGAATGTCCTGGGTAAAAGAAAACCCTGGGTACTGATGCTGGCAGGAGTGGTTCAAGTGTCACAATCCTTACACATTGTGGTGGCCTCCAATCCAACATAGTGCAAAAGAAGAACTTCAGCGGAGGTACAACATGAAGCAATGAACCATAACAAGTTATTTTTCGAGAAGCAAGCTCTGGGGGTGATGGATAAAGCCTCCCATGATGGTCCTACAGGACCACCCCCACATTCAGCAAGGGGCACATAAAACCTCTAATTGTCACAGGGTGGTTTCCACACTCCTCTGCTGCTTATGAACCAGTGCTGAACAGGGACCTCAAAATCTAATTTTAAAGCAACGGGAGTTATCAACTGGTTCAGTGCCAGGTAAACTGGAAGTATAGCAACACTGTTGAGAGCAGCACTGGCTCTGAGAGCAGCATAGGCACATGCACGTGGCACTGTGCTTGTACTAGTAAAGTGCAAGCTTGCACTTTACTAGTTTGGCTTGGATGGTTCAGGTCTGGATCTCTCAACACCAACTGCATGGCTTATAGGCAAAATCCACCCATGGGTAATGGTGAATTGACTGCACAGCTAAATAACTTCCTCTCCCATATGCACTGCATCAAACCAAGGGCCACACATACAGAAACTGAAATCTCCATGGGAAGCCAAGATAGAATTGCAGGGACTGCAGGAATTACTACTGTCCAATGTAGAGGAATTGCCAACAGCTGTCATTCACACATCCATAGTCATCTGTTGTTAAGCTTTACAAAGCCCTTATCAAACAGCTCAACTGTATCACTCACAAGAGCATTTTCCCTCATTCTCCAGGATGGATCTTTCAGCAACATAATTTGAAAAAGACCATTTCAAAATTCCTTCACAAAATCTAGCATCTCATCACCCAGGAACACGGCTAGGGATTCTTCAAAGTGACAATGAATGCCTGCAGCATACACAAGGTACCAGTTATAAAGAGTTGGAACAACTGCATCATGTGTGGAGCATAAACTGGATGCTGAACTGTTACCATTGACATCTGATTTGGGGGATTTGGCACAGATGAGATACAGAGGTTAATAATCCTGTTTTGCTGAACTTTCCTGTGGAAATACTTTATAAAGCATGTTCTCCAAAACACTCAGCTTCCAAAGACTCACTCAGGTGGCATAAAAGCTGTATAGACTGTGCATACCTTGGAGATCAGACCTGCAGCCTTTGGGAGGTCTGCAAATGGCATGGAATTGATACATGATTCAGCATGATTGCTGAAGGGTGGATGGAGGTCAGATTGCTGGCATCCCAGTGCAGCTTCATGCTTCCTTTATATTAAACAGAAGTGTGCTCTAGCAGTTCCTTTTTTCTTCAGACCTTGCTTCATACCATTTCATAAGTAGCTTGCAAGTTGCATATAAATGCGTATAGGAGCTGGACTTCCATGATCTTTGTGGGTCCCTTCCAGCTCAGGATATTTTATGATCCCTAATATGTATGATTTTGGATGGGGCTGTAGAATTCCTTTGTGAATAAGATAATACCCGTAGGCCTCATTCGTGCACAGGTATGTGTGCCATCAAGGCAGGACAGAATGACTGGTTTAGCTTTAGCTCAAATAAATTCAAGAAAAGAAAAAAAATTGCATTTTCAACCAGACACAATTTTATTCATTGCTATCTGTGGAATCCAAGTGAAGAAGGTCATTCACACAGCAAGAAACTAATCATGGTGGGCAGAATTAATTTTATCTGATATTAGCCATCTAAGAGGAACCATCTAACCTAAGGCAGTTTTCTAGGCTCTGTACTCAATGAAGAGAGAAGGCAACACGCCTGGGCAGAACCCTCTGAAGGGTGACCCTCTGAACACCAGCCCTTCCTCTGACTACAGAGGGACGTTGAATTAATTACCACTATATTTAAAATGCTTAACTTTTATGAGGTTGAGGTTGCAGGGGACAAAAATCCTTCCAAATATTTAGCACTTGCAATATTCAAGTCATGTGTAGCATGTCATTTTGCCTGCGTTCCCCCTCCCATTTCTGATGATGTTTTTTTTTGCTGAGATTAGAATATACCAAATCATAAAGGAGTAAAGAGCAGACCCTTTGTGGTTCTCTGAATAGCACACAAAGACTGGGTGTCCTTTCTCTTCATCTGCAGGAAACTTGGGTCATTATTGGATTCAAGAGGGGGAACCAGTCCTGAATTTCAACAGGCTATTCATAAGTACCTGGTACTGCAATGGCTGGAAACATCTACTGTTGGCTCTAAGTGCTGTTTAACAGAGTAGGGATGAGAACCATAAAGCAAGTGGACACTCATGGACTCTTGTATCCCCAGAAATCTGTTTGAAAAGCATTGACTGGTTCACTGCACTATTGTTCAAAGATTAAGACAAGCAGAATAAATAGCAGCAAGGTCATCCAGTCCATCACAGAAGACACACTTTCCACACCGTGTTTCTGAGTGTTTTGTCTGATCTCCTTTTAAAAGTCTCATGCAGTGGGGGCTACACCAGCTCTTTGGGAAGTTTTCACTAGTCCAATAATAGATTTTGATGTTTGCCCTGTAGTTGCCCTGTTATTCTTTGAATGGCATTACTGCATTGCTACATTAACTTTTGGATATTTCCAATAAATTTTCCTGCAAATTTGTGATTTTCATATGCCTATACACAAGCTTCACTTCATCATCTTAAAAACTTTGCTGCTAGAGACAGCAAAGGCAAAAAAAGTCTAGATGTAAGGCTCAAGATGTGAGTCCAAACTCATGTAAATACAATAGATACATAGACTTCTATTCTGGTCAGTATCAAAGCTTCTTGCCATCCATGTAGCTACACAGAAATGTGAGCTGGAGGAGTAAAAGGCAGTTTCTCAGGTGCCTCCAGCTATGGAAATCTCATATGATTTATCTGACCATTCTAGTTCCCAGCACTCAGGATGTTTTTTCTGAACTTGGCCTCACTTTCTTGATAGGCTTTCTGTTTCCCACACTCTTTCCAGCACTGAATATTTTGTTATAGGTATGGCTATGCAAAACCAAAGCTGCTGTTTCTGTGAGCATCACTGGTGTTTCTGTAGCACCTAGAGGCTTTGATGCCATTGTACATGTTGCAAATGAAAAACATGTTCTCTGTCTCATAATTAAATGGCTCATTTTTGCAAGGGAGCCTAAACAGTGTAACACACTCGTTTTCATTAACCCATTGATGACTTCCTCAATGTGGCTGCATCTTCTGAACGGACATCAATTATCTCATTATTTTCAGTTGAGAAAAACCCAGTGTTTCATTCATCTTTCAATACTAATTTAAAGGAAGTGGTGTCAATACATTTGCTATTTCCCAATAAACCAAATATTCAATGATGGTGGAGGGGTTTGTTAAAATTACAACTACATTTAAAAGCAGAGATGATATTCGAAATGAAGAAAAGAAGAAGAAACTGGTTTTCATTAATAAAATCAAATTAGCTCTAAGTGGAAGTGAGCGAAAGCGAGCCTGAGAAAGAGGGCTACTAAATATCAGAGCATAGTTGCTGGGGGTTGGGTTTCTTTCTCATAGAATTTTTTTCCCAAAAGTTGCTAGGAAACTATTTACTGGATACTTATGGGCACTTGTGGGTACTTGAGAAAATAAAGAGGTGGCCAAGCGCAGGGGGAAGGAGGGCATCTGGCGGCATTTTCTCTGATCCGGGGAGTTTTTCTCTGCGAGGGACAGAGATACCGCGGGATTTTGCGGCAGGAAAGGAGGGGGCTGGGCCAGCTGCTGGTTCTCAGCATCGGTGGGGCGGCTCATGTGTCCCTTACTGCGGGGAGAATTCGTGTGCTCGCGTACCCCGGGAGCCCTGACCCTCGTCTCTCCCTGCCCCCTGGGAGCCAGGCCATCGCTGCCCCGCGCCCGCCGTTCCTTCGCTCCTGCTCTGGTTTCCCCAGGCCGTGTCCCGCACCCCCTGCCCTGCCGGGACCTTCCCACGGCTCCAGCAATCCCCGCCGAGCTCCTGGCACATCTCGGGCGGCACCCTGGGCTCTCTGCTCAGCCCGGCCGCTGTGACGCTCACTGCACCAGAGGGGAAGCGCCTGCGGCCGAGGAGACTGTGACTGGGCCCCTGGTTCTGTTTTGCTGTTAATACCATAGTTATCGTTATTCTGTTTGCCTTGTTAGACACGCTAGTAAAGAACTGTTATCCCTGCCCTCATATCTTTGCCTGAGAGCCCCTGAATTTCAAAATTACAATANTTCTCAGCATCGGTGGGGCGGCTCATGTGTCCCTTACTGCGGGGAGAATTCGTGTGCTCGCGTACCCCGGGAGCCCTGACCCTCGTCTCTCCCTGCCCCCTGGGAGCCAGGCCATCGCTGCCCCGCGCCCGCCGTTCCTTCGCTCCTGCTCTGGTTTCCCCAGGCCGTGTCCCGCACCCCCTGCCCTGCCGGGACCTTCCCACGGCTCCAGCAATCCCCGCCGAGCTCCTGGCACATCTCGGGCGGCACCCTGGGCTCTCTGCTCAGCCCGGCCGCTGTGACGCTCACTGCACCAGAGGGGAAGCGCCTGCGGCCGAGGAGACTGTGACTGGGCCCCTGGTTCTGTTTTGCTGTTAATACCATAGTTATCGTTATTCTGTTTGCCTTGTTAGACACGCTAGTAAAGAACTGTTATCCCTGCCCTCATATCTTTGCCTGAGAGCCCCTGAATTTCAAAATTACAATAATTTGAAGGGAGGAGGTTTGAATTCTCCATTCCAAGGGAGGCTCCTGCTTTCCGTAGCAGACACCTGTATTTTTTCAAACTAAGACAACAATGTAAAAGGTACAGAAATGCAAGTGGAAAAATAAAAATATAACATTTTTAATTTGAGACTGGTGCCAGTCTCAATGTATTTAACATAATCCGTACCACCATGAAAGTTCTAATTTATGAAAAAGTTGCCACTAGTAGGGAAAATAATCATAGGAGGAGGCATACAGTAGATATAGAAATTCACACACCCACATATCCTTCTTCTGTCCCTCCACCCCAATAATGTCTGTCATTTTTCTCATAGAACTTAGTTTGTTTTGCTTTCTTAATTAATATCTGGTCATGGTCTTGGCTGGGGCAAATTTCATGTTTCAGCTTCATAGGCCCTGCACTGAGAGCAGATGTGTCCTACTCAGAAGCTCAGTAGGATAAAATTGTCCAGTGCTTAACTTATCCTAAATCCATTGACTCCTCTAATGAGTACATGTTTTTGTCCTTCAATGCACCACAACTTGCTATTCCATTTCCGCACATGAAGATTTTTTGCTCTTTCTTGTTCTTCTGACTCTGAACAGGCTTTCATGCAATCAAAGCATCAGCGTCTTCCTTTTATACTGCTTTCATTGACAATTGAGCCTGGTGCACTCTTCCATTATATGGGGGGAGATAAGGCTCTTGATGCCAATCAGTCACTCTACACAGGGGATACAACATTCCTCTGACAAATATTTGACTAACCTTTCTCCCAGCCATATATATCTGAGTGAAACTCTATAAAATTCTGCACCTACCAGATCCATGTGATTCTTCAGGGAGACGACTTACTGGAAGTTTTAAGGAGGAATGGGGCGAAGAAAAAAAAATCAAATTAATGACCTAAAATTTCAGATGGTATGAATTAATAAAGCTTCACTGAAATTAGGAGCTATGTCATCTTACTTTGGTTAAGAATTAGATTACATAAGTTTATATTCCCAGAACCTTTCCTGGTATAAATCTTAGAATTGAAAATTGTTTCAGTCAGGCAATGATTTGGCACCAAGTTCAGCCACTTAATGGGTTCAGTATAGAAAAAGTCATATATAAAAGACCAGATGAAGTCAATGCACACTGATGTTTCCAGTGGTTTTAGTGTAACTCTTTCATCTTTGGAGAAGACCTGACTTTTAAAAGATCACCTCTTTACTGACTTCCTATGAATGTCTTAGTCTCAGCTTGATTGCCAATCTTTTGTAAAAGAATCACTCTTGGAGGGTGAAAGCAAAGGAAAAATTTCTTCAGAAGCCAAAAGAGGTGGGCAGGAATTCAGTTGGTGGGAAAATCTGAGAAAATAGCTTAAATGGACATTGCTTTAATGGGACCACAGAGCAGCCCATAGTCATCAATGCATAGAGTGACACACCAGCTAGTGCTACTGCAATTCCATATAAACCCAGTCAAAACTCTGACAGGTATGAAGATCTCTTTCATATTCCTAGACTTTTAATGTTGGAATAGGAAGCAAGACTCGAGATTTAGACAGTTAGGTTCCAAAGTCAGGAACATGCATGCAGAGTTTGCTACCACAGAATCGCTAAAAGGTGTCAAGCACATATGGATGTGCTTCAGGTTCCAGCTGCCCTCATCATACTTTGGCTGTGACAAGTTCCAATGTCTGGGATGTGGTGACAATGCAAATTTAAAATGTGAGGCACTATTCAAAATTGGAGAGAAGGAACTGACTAATGGGGAGATGACAATGGCCTGGGCACAAAGTGGAACTTTTGGGCTAGAGAGGATATTTTTGGAGTTCCTCAAGGGCTGGTCTCAAGACTTATGTGATAATAATTTCATTAATAGCATTACTGAAAAAAAAAAAAAAAGCCTGTTGTAAATGGAACTTGCTGATAGTAAGTTTAAAATATCCAGCATTAACAATAAAGTAACAAAAGTATGAAGAAATCATACAGAAAACAGCAGATAATGTCAGTGACAGGCATAAGAGAAAGAGAATGACTTTCAAGAGGCAGAACAAATTTAACATTTCCCTTACAAGTCGATGCAAAAAGGATATGTGGATCAATGATATGGGTATATTAATGCAGATCTGCAACAACATGGATGGATCCTGCTAAGTTCCTTGCTCACCACTCTGAAGGAAGAGACAAACCAATCTGATAAGTTTGCCTCAGCACAAGCACCTCAGTTAAGGGTTGACATGACTTGCAAAGTCACAAATATAGAAAATAATTGGGGACAGTGGTGCCCTATGTGCAGCCAAACACTTTTGAACTTCCTCCATTTTATACAGAGAGGTGCTTTCAGTGACATGAAACATAAATCATTACCTTGTAGAGGCTGCAGTGCAACTCAGCAAGGACTGGGATTCATCTTTGTGCTGATGACTTTTTGGCCTTAGTGTCTTTGTGTAATATTTCCTTCCTTTTTCACTATCTCCTCAGTGAGAAGGAAGCAACAGGCACAGGGCAGGGTCTGTCTGCTGGGCACTTAGGAGGAACCCGAGGGACATTGCAACCAGTGGCCTGCTCTCCTCAGTCAGTCTGGTTCAGGCTGATGGGTATGGGAGAAGGAACAAGTCAGACAGAGCAGCATCCCTGATTTAGGCTGTCTGGTGGCCCCAGCAGGGTGTTAGAGCACAGACAGTGAGTCAGAGAGGAGAAAACGATGCTCCAGAGCCAGGCGGATGCAAATCAGACCTTCTGCCTGTGAGGGTGGGTCCCAAAGCCATTGCTAGTGCTGCCAAAAGGCTGAATGCAGAAACACCACCCAGGTGTCCATCACTAATGGATGCCCTGCTGTCTAAGCTACTGGCAGTCTCACAGGGGTCAAAAATCAAAAATCTGGCCTAGAAGACAGCAAATCCCAAGGCACCCACTTGACCAATTTATCCTGCAAGCCTGGCATGCTGCAGGGCTGGGCATCTTGGAAATGCTTGCTAATATCACCCAGCATATTCATTTGGGATGCAGGAGGTACACACACAGATGAATGCACTATCTGGGAGAAACACAGCTCTGACAGGTGTACAGAAGCCTCTGCCCTGGGACAGAAACACAAAGCCACACCTGCAGGCTTCCGTCAGGCAGAATAAATTGCAGTTTTGGATCATAGCCCTTGGGCATTAATGCAAGCTAGCAGATCCAACCCTGAAGTGTTTCCCCTTAAGGTATAAAACACAGAGGGATTGAGTTTTGTCCTACAAACTGTTTTTTGGCATTAGCATTGCTTCTGTTTTTAAGCAAATAATTTTAAATGTGACTTTTTTCTTTTTTTTGGGGGGGGAGTGATTCACAACAGGTTTTTCATCTGTGCCAATATGTCTAATGTAACAAATCGTAGGCACTAAGATCTACAGGCTGAATATTGTAGAAGCAAAGGAAGAAAAAAAAAATATTATCATTTCAACTCCAGGGAAATTAAGTCAAGGTCCATAAATTTCCCACTCTCCACTGCTTCTTGCAAACAAGACAAATATGCCTGAGCAGTTAACAACTCACTACTCCCATAAGTGAAATTGCCCCTTATAAGCCTAAAGCTTCCACTGAAAAAGAACATCTAAAACTATTGCTGAACATAACTGCTAAGTCTCATTTGGCTCAGAATTTTCAGTCAATCCATTAAACCAACAGTGACACACTTGCAAGTTCCTATTTAGCCACATCCCCCCAGTCCTAAGTTATTCAAACATAAAAGTTTGGTTCAGGCCCATTTCCAGTGAAGATGTTATCAAAACTAAAGATGACTTACAGTGCTGGTAAATCTATTACTCAGAAAGTCTACTTGCCTGGTTTCTTGTCAGCCTACAGAGGTTTTTTGTTGTACCTTTTTTTTGACAGCATAGTAACATTTTCTTTCTTCAATGCTTCATTAGCTTGTCTTACTCATGCAATTTTCCCCATTTTACTTCATGTAAATCAAACTACTCATCAGCTCTGTAATGTCATTAGTGTACAAAGAGCCCTCTATTAAAAAAAAGCAACAATCACATAGTAAAAAAGTTAGAAAAAAAAGAAAAACTTATGCAGGTAATATAAGTTGTTGGAGAATTATTCATAAGAGGTATATAAAGCTAAAGGCTCTTATGAGGTTAGAAGGACATGGGAAGAATTTTAACAGCATTAGATTCTCTATTATGTGGCGGAGGTAGGATGGTCAGGAAATGTTTTACATACTACAGGATTTTTCCCTTACTATACTTGTTTTTTCTTTCTTTTAGCAAGTGTGGCTAATGCTGTTCACGCTTCAGTGCCTTAATCCACCTGCTAAATATTTCCCTCTTAAAAGGATGTGTCATAAACAGAATATTCTGTTTTTTCACCAGCAGAGGCAGGTGAACTGCAAGCAGTTTACAGCTTCGCATGTGAGTATTTTCTCATCTCCTGAAAGATCCAAAATGACAGCAGAACCGAGCAGTGGGGCTGTCAGTGCAGAGCTGAGTTTGGCTGTGAGAGAGAGGTTTTGATGTGAGGCCTGGACTCACCCACAGCCATGGAAAATGGAGATGCACAGGTCGAGTGAAAGAGGGGGTACAAGCAGGGTGTGTGCTAGGACAGGACAAGAGATGCCCTGCCAGAGATCCTTCTCCTGCCTGGGTATTTCCCCACTGAGGACAAGCTCCTCCTCACGTGTGAAGGATGTAGGGCAGAGAGGTAGAAAGCAGAAAGAGGGGTTGTGAGGATCAGTGCCCTAAACACCCTTGTAAATCACAGAGTCTGAAAAAAACCAGCTAAACTAGAAGAAAAAAAAACAGTTTTTCATTTATTAATCCTGTTATACATCTGATGAATGATATTCAGATGCATAGATATAAGTGCATGTGCACACAATTCAATATTTTTGTCCCATTTTACCACCGCTTTTTATCCTAACATTAAGATAGAGTCAAATACTAAGCAAAAATCACACCATTAAAGCAATAAGAATGCAAATGGCTGAATGCTGAGTGATGAGAAAACAGTGTAATCATACCTAGCAAACCCTTGAGGGTCTTTCCCGAGTGTGATCAATAACAAGTCAGTCTTCTGAGCAGAAGGAATTTCTTCTAGGACAGAGAGGCAACAGCACCTGACATTTGTTTTTCATAAACAGTGTATATAGGAAAAAATTTAGAGATATCACTCTTTGGAATACATGAGACACAAGCAAAACTGGTGAGTGGTAGGATTGTCTCATATATACTGAATAGTGGGGAGAGTTCCAACAATGTGTAGGTTAACTCAGAGAGCAAACACTGAAGAGGTATCAGTATGATGAGACAAGAAGAATCACCTGTAAGAAATTT